>JAFBJQ010000935.1:174436-197992 GCA_016785345.1 Trinectes maculatus
GTGTGTGTGTGTGTGTGTGTGTGTGTGTGTGTGTGTGTGTGTGTGTGTGTGTGTTCCATATCTGATAGGTATCATTAAACATCATTAGAGGTTTGGAAGAGTCTCAAGTTGCTTTGGTTTTGTATGTAAGTCTGCTTCTGTCAGACGCACTCTAGGAAGATCACTAACAGCACAGCCCCGAAGATACAAACACACACATTTAAGCACACACACTCACACACTGAAGTGAACAGAGGGTATTTATCAGTCAAGCTTGTTTTGTTATTGCATGCATTCTTTTGACATGAGCTCTGACTGTGGCCTTTGTAAAAGAGGAAATCAAATAACAGGGCCAACAGAAGCAAAGCTACAACCCCCTCCAGCATATACAAACAAAAATAAACCTCCGCTGTTTATATCTAACAATAGGACAACAACTTTTACTTCAAGGCTATTGTGAAGTTTGAGCAGTCATTTAAAGGGCTTATTTATATTTGTCTACTTGCGTATTCTAAGTTGACTGGCATTTTCTCATTCATTTCCCCAGATAGCTATTTGTTAAGTTATGTTTAGTATTCACTGCCAGGATGTGTCATGAGCGATTTGGTTGATCAGCTGTTGATTTGTGGGCTGATCCAGGAACACTGCGGTTAACTGGTTCAGCGTGTTTAAATGTAGAAAGCAGCAAAGAGGACCAGGCCCCCAATCAGCCCAGTGACCTACACTGTGTAGTGAGCCATGAAACATCTCTATCCATCACTGGAAACACTATATCCACCACAAGACCGTTGGACACAGTGGAGATCAGAGGATATCAAATCATAGCTGGGTGCTGCCATCTTCTGGCCAGGCGCCACATGAGGAGAGCAAATTCATCTTGCAGGGGTTGTCATGTAAATTTTTTCTCCATTTACTTCATACCAATATTTTTTTTATTAAATCCTCACTAATCCATTACAGCAACTTAGAGGCTACAGAACCGTTAGCCATGTAGAAGCATTCATCAATTTATCATTTCATATTTGTTGCAGGTTAAAAACTAGTTTAAGATTTTTTTTTCTTTCCTGCTTCAAACAGAAAACACCTTTAGCATGTGAGCAACCTCAGATTCTTTAATCTTTGCGAAACAAGTGATCCATGGTGAGCAACTTACAAAACTTCAAAGCTTCAATAAGCTGTATTTTTCTACAGCAGAATATGCTGTATCTCCTCAGGTGATCGTACAGTACTGCTGAGGAGCTGGAAAAACCTCCTGGCTACCTCTCTCCACCCTGGTTGAACACATCAAGCTAATACATGGTGACACGTGGTGAATTATTGCACTGAGCACCAGGCCACTGGTTCTGCTCACAGTACTGGTTTGATCTTTTATTTACACTCCTTTTTGCTCACGATTTCAGGACAATTTTCTCAGCTCTTTACAGTCAACAAACTACAAAGCAAGGCCCGTGTCTCTGGAAGGCATGGTGAATAGTGAAAAAGACCACTGGCTTGGCTGCTTGGTTCAAAAACAAACAACCAAAAAAAACTACATCAGTTCAACCACTATGGACTCAAGGTTGGCCAAGTAAATAGGTTAATCCAAGCATGACAGCTTGGGAAATATAGGTGGGTGGATGGACTGACAGACAGCTGTAAGCATTCAGACAAGGAGGCCAGTAAACCGACGGGCAGACAGAAAAACATCCAGAACATTATATAGTCAAGGTGGAGGACAAATCATTTTGACTGCGAGTACGGTTGCATATTCACTCAAGTACCTTTCTCCATCAGAGAAATAGAGCCAGTACCTAAAACTATTATTCTGCCATTAGTTTTCTGCAGGTCACGATTGTGGCATAATGCAATAGCATTCATCTATTTCATTCATTTTGGTTCTTAGAGAGCGACACACAATTTAATTACCCATCCTCCTTTTTGGCTGTTGGAGCGAGAGCAAGCGCCTCGCCCCCCTCCCTCCGCTCACTCACTTCTCGTAAAGGATCGAGGGTGCCGAAACAATGATGGATAGAGTCTGAAAAGTGCATTATTTCTGATGCATTTTTGATTATTTCTACCCTTTCCCTTTTTTTCAGGTAATGCAATAAGCCTGATACGCCCTGAGTTCTGTCAGAGACATGGATATTGCAACAGCTCAGGCATCACTTTCTATCAGCAGGAAAGTCACTGCCTCTGAAACAAGGAGTTTTTTTTTATATAGCTCTTTTACTCTTTGTCTCCCTTTTTTCATTTGTCTGTATGTCTGTCTTTTTTCCACAACCTTTGTGATTTTGTCTGGCTATCTGTCTCCAGCTTGGAGACATTCTCATTTGGACCAGTGCCTTGGATGCCCCAGTAGACTGCCACAATAGTTCCTCATCGAAACAATATCAAGGACCTCTTCAAAGTGAATGAATCAATAGTGCTCATATGTGGGGTTAAAGCAGGGGTTAGGCTGATATTGTTCAACTCCAGACACTCCCTTAGCCCCACCATGCTACCCAGAGCCAGTGACCTCTTGTTTAGTTAATAGAATTCATTCTGTAAATAGAGAATATCACTTTTTCCAAATATAACCCTGCGTTGACCTGAACAAAAAAATATATATTTAAAAAACACAAAGCAGGGCAAACCTTAGGGCTAATACTCTAATGTCTAAACTTGGTTTATCCACAATCAAACAATGCAAATGTTTCTGATGTCTGAAATGTAGGTGCTGCCAGCCAGCATTGATCCCACAGTCCTCAGAGCTATTCTCAACCAAACCAATCGTGAGTGCAGTTCTCTTTATACAGATTAGTCAAACAATATATTGTATATTACACATTCCTCACTGTTTGCTTCATTAGAGATGGATGTTATTGCGTGATTTTATGACTTTTAAATAATAATCTCTTTATTATTAGAATTGTTATAATAGTTGTTATTTAATTATTGTTATTATATTAGATCAGTCTTGTAACACAAAACATAATCTACGAGCTGACACTGTCACTGTGTCACTGTGACAATAACAGGCACATTTTAGAATTTTCTTTTTTTTTACACAAAAAACTATTTTCTGTGCAAAATTTTATGGATGTCATGAGGATAACAGGATATTGTGGACGTTTTGTTTTATCAAGATGTTTCTGGAGCAATGGAAGAAGTGTGTAGTGTAAACTGTGTTGGACATGTTGTGTTCTGTACATAAACCACATATACCTGGTAAAAACCTCCCAGAAATTTGTGACTACATACAATAGTCTGGCTAAGGAATATGCACTTCTTTATATACCATTCGAAAGCTGGTTCTGAGGTCAGGTTCTGGGCAACACTAAGAGCTGTTCTGATTGATTCTCCATATATATGTTTCTAGTACATATAATCATGTTGGACAGGCTGTTAAACCTTTTGATAAAAAAATGCAATTTGGGGCTATAATAACAAAACAGATTTGATTTATAATTAAGTTACTCACATTTTTATTCAAGCTATTTTTTGTACTTCATTAAATGCATTACCAATTTCCAGTTTCAAAGGCCCTAAAATGAACAGTGAAAATCAACATAGAAAGCAAGAAATGTTTGAATAACAAGACTGATGTATTTGCATAGCATTGCTCTGTAGAGATGACTATCATACTATATGTTGCTACAAGAAAGCGGATCGGTGAACCAAAAGCTTGCCAGAAAGCCGCCACTTGGCACTAGTGAGCTTCTCTAATTGTTTGAGTGTATGTCCTGTACCACACTAACCTCTTTCTTACATACCAGTGTCACACGCCACTTTTCTTTGATTCAGCCAAAAGCTGTACACATACAGAGCTGCACTGCACCACTGGGTCACAAGCACAGGTGAAGGAGTCCAGGTGAGCTTGGCAGGAGAACGCAGGCGGCTGTCTGAAGGACGTGAGACTCAGACGGGCTCTGAAGCCTTGCCTTGGCAGCCCACTTCACACAGAAACACAATGTAAAGGTTTATTCACAACACAGGGTCTACACGGTTGATAACAGAAATCTAAAGGAAATGCTCATTACACTCGTGATCTCAACCCCTACGGTGTGTCAAGAGGGACAAAAAAGGCAATTCACCATAATAAACTCTTATTTTAGCGTGGTGTTACAGCGACATCTGGTGGCACAATGTATGCACAATGGCACAATGAATGTATGGTCCGACTTACGTCGAAATTCGGTTTGGACACATTCTCAGGAACGGATCTCCGACGTAACTCGAGGACCCCCTGTATATGTTTCTAGTACATATAATCATGTTGGACAGGCTGTTAAACCCTTTGATAAAAAAATGCAATTTGGGGCTATAATAGCAAAACAGATTTGATTTATAATTAAGTTACTCACATTTTTATTCAAGCTATTTTTTGTACTTCATTAAATGCATTACCAGTTTCCAGTTTCAAAGGCCCTAAAATGAACAGTGAAAATCAACAGTGAAAACAAGAAATGTTTGAATAACAAGACTGATCTATTTGCATAGCATTGCTCTGTAGAGATGACTATCATACTATATGTTGCTACAAGAAAGAGGATCGGTGAACCAAAAGCTTGCCAGAAAGCCGCCACTTGGCACTAGTGAGCTTCTCTAATTGTTTGAGTGTATGTCCTGTACCACACTAACCTCTTTCTTACATACCAGTGTCACACGCCACTTTTCTTTGATTCAGCCAAAAGCTGTACACATACAGAGCTGCACTGCACCACTGGGTCACAAGCACAGGTGAAGGAAACCAGGTGAGCTTGGCAGGAGAACGCAGGCGGCTGTCTGAAGGAAGTGAGACTCAGATGGGCTCTGAAGCCTTGCCTTGGCAGCCCACTTCACACAGAAACACAATGTAACCCACGTAAGCAATAATATACAGTAAGCAGCATTGGCCAGGCTCCATCGAATGGTCTATCTGATTGCCCGCAGTCTTTTATTTTGTATTATACAGTGAAGAAGGATGATGACTAATTGTTTAATCAGAGTGTTGGAAGCATTGTCATGCAGGGTAAGACCCAAGCCTGAAGGCTGTAAATTGATTTCCTGATGACTTAATGAAAGTATATTACAGTTTTATCATATTGTTGCTGTTCATTGGCCGTCTCTTAACCAACCTATCAACTGCTGCTCTTTTACAGAAGCGTGACATGATGGCATTATGATGTCAATAGACAAAGTGCAACACTGTTATTTCATAATACAAAAGATGCTGAAATACCAGCTAGTAATAGGGCTACTCAATCATCATCTGCAGCCAGAAACTTCTAGCTACTATGCTGTCTGATACACACACACACACACACACACACACACACACGCTCACAAAGGCCCAAGTACTCCTGACATAGACTCTCCACTGACATTTTGTCAGATCGCAAACGTGGGATCCGAGGCTTGTTGATGTGATTGGCCAGTGACCAGGGGAAGATTGATTGTGGGGACACAAATTGCTTGTGTGTGTGTTACGAGTAGGGACATGCAAGAAAGGTCAGGCTCTGAGGTGAAGCTGAAGTCAAATACCCTGTGATCCCACAGCTCCATGGGATAAACAGATGCAGACACAGGAGTGCACTCACATGCACAGAAAGTGAAAAAAAATATTAAATTGTATTACATGATTAATACACTGACCTCAAAGCATTTCTCTAACTCAGTAACAAAAACGCATTTGTGCACCACCACTGCTAATGCCTGCTGCAGCAGGCACTGCTGCTGCAGCAGGCATTAGCTGCAGCAGGCATTCTTTCCTTTTTTAACTCTTAACTCTTCTTTGTTCGTCATTTCTTTCCTCACCCTTCATCTTTTTCCACCTCCTCTCACTGCCTTTTTCCAGCCCTCTTTCAACGCTGGCTGGTGTGTTTTCTCCACGACATTTCCTATCATTGTTCTTAAGTTCGCTGCAGTGCCTCTATGTTTCCTGCCCCGTCTCAGTCTGTGCCCACACCCATTCATCTTATGGCCACCTGGCAGCGAGGGCTGCCTCTCAGCGTTTCCTCGTGCGGTGGTGCTCCATGGGCTTAGGCCCTCTCACTTGCTCAGCCCCGTGCCGGAGGAACCTGCCTTTCTAATTAAAGGAAAACAAACTCTGTGCTTTCCACCCGCTCTCTGCAAAACATTGCTTATTACGGAGTAAAAGTCAAACTTCATGATTCATTAAGAAGAGGAAGTCTGAGCAGACTGGACAGATCTGCGAGACCGGGGGAGCAGCGGAGAGATGGAGCAAAGGAGGAAATGGGAGAGATTGACGAAGTGGATGTGTCTGACTGAGTATATGTGTGTACTCTATTTAACAGCGTGGGGTGACAAAACAAGCACTCAGTCAAGAAGTAGGATCAGCCAGATGTAGCAATTTGATTATCATTCCTTATGCTACATTTGTGTTGGACGTGTTTTTTTTTTTGTATAGTGAGACATTCCTGCTTTATTCTTGTCTTACTTTTAGATGACAGACACATCTTCACTCCTACATTTGAGGTCTGTTATTACCTCTGTCCCCTTAGTCTCCAACGTGAGTCTTGTAATTTCCTCTTAGAAAAGTGCTGAATGAAATATTTAAGTGGGTCCTGAGAAGTTATTCCCACGTGATTTGTTTTAACAAAATAGATTTTTTTTAAAATACATTCCTGTACCCTTTTTATGTGAAGGAAAAACTATCATAATCCAGCTGAAAGTTTTTCTACTTAGTAATTGTACCTTCATCTGGTGAAGGAAATGGGGTGACGTCTATCTAAAAGGTTCATGAAAATAGAGAATCACTGCCTCAACAAGTTGATGATTATGAAGTTATATAGAAATGAGTAGGCTAGCGTGACTGTATACTGTATATTACGGTATATGGATGTGTGTGTGCCCCCATTCCACCTTTCTCTCCTTCCTTTCAGCTCTCCTCAATGTGATGTTTTCCTTTAGCTCTAATGACTTCTAAGTGGCCAATACTTTCTTCTGCAGGAAACTCGTGTCAAACTAATTAACTTTTAATGAGAGGAAACCCACTGATTAGAGTGTTTTTCTTGGCAAATGAGCCTATTAATTCTGTTGGTTTGAGCAGCAGGGCCGAGGAGTTGGGTGAGAAGAAGTCTGCAACACCTCCACTCCTCCTCATCTCATTCTCTCTCACACACGCACGCACACACGTGCACACGCACACACACATGCTACACAACACACACACAGGCTCCTGTCGAACCCCTGCCCAGTCTGTTTGTCCAGCTGCTGAAGCTTTGGAGCCCACACATTTATTGGTTCTCTCTCTCTCTCAGACACACTCACACACAGAGGTAAATCCCCCGTCATTGCTGCACAATACTGCTCTCTAGTGACTAGAAACAGAGACTGACAAAGTGACATAATGTAGAGTCTACTAATGAGAGCCACAGAATTACAGTGGAGTGTTCAAAAACAAATAGCAGACTCAAAGGCATAAGGCTTTTGCCTTACAGTGTTATGTCATTTTTCTTAGCCACATCATTTGTCATTTATAAGAGCCTCATAAAAGGAAATCTATAGAAAACCATGTCTAACAAGAATTAAAATGTGCTAATAAAAGATTTGAGAGGAAATAATATTCTTTATGATGCTGCATGTGTCTGAATTAAGCTTTCATGATTAATAACTGTGTAATGTTAGAGTGGCAACTAAGACAGTGGCACATTATCTGACAGACACATTTGACAGCGTGTGAATGTGTGTGCTTAATCAGCATTAGCAGGGGGCGAATTTCACTTGTATTTACATCTCAGAACATGTTTAACTGCCAACAGACCACATGGGAAACTACTAACCACTTATTACAACAGCATTTACATCCAGTCGGAGTCTCTGCCATTCCCCACAATCCCTAGTGGGAATGTTTGATCTGCCGATCGGAGCGGGCCTCTCAGAACCTGCAAAATGTGTCTGTTTCATCTCTAAATTACCATCAGGGTTTGAAGTGCTGATGCTCTACCTTTATCTGTCACAATATGGCTGAAGTTTGTCGAAGTATCTAGAAAAAGGCAAGCCAACAAGTCTAAAAGAGAAAAAAAAAGAGACAAGCAGGCCCGGCAGCTGGTACTGTTTCAAAGCCTGCCCAAGCCCTTAAAGATGAAATCCATTTTGTTTCAAGTTCCACACCCAGCTCGCCTGATGAGGGCTCCAGGGGTGAAGAGGGGGAGAAAGATGGAGGGAAAGAGAGAGAGAGAGAAATCTGTTTGATTTGTCAGAAGTTCTTTAATTTAATCTACAGCTGTCAGGATGCTGAGAATCCAGACATCATCAGTGTCTTTTATCTGCCTGATTTCACCCCAGGCTCCAGACACTCTACTATCACACACGCAAACGCACACAGTGTGTGAATGAGAGAGGTATGAGAGAGGATGAATGCTATTAATTTATTAAAGAACAGAAAGAAAAACTAGAAAGCAAGAGTACAAAACAAATAAAAAAGGGCATGTCATCTCCTATCTGGGAGTCTATGTTTGACTCTGACTGACACTGCACATATGGTATAGGGTTGACTTTGTAAAACTCCAGTCTGTCGAAAGCAACAGAAAGAAAAAATGGAGAATAAACATGGTGTCATGTTTCAGTATAGCCCTGTCACAGGTAATATAGTATGTGCATATTAACAACTCATATACAGTAAGTACAATTAGTGTAAAGTGTACAATAAAAATCTACACACACACACACACACACACACACACACACACACACACACAGATATCAGCTGCAGCTGATCTAATGTTTTAGTTGAAGGTAAAATGTAAGGAAGGGAGTTGATCAGATTTTACAGATAAGATTATTGATTCTGCTTATCAGTCTAAGCAATGACTGTATACAGATGAATGACAGGACAGCTTACTGAAAATAAATCACCTTGTTCTCATTCACTGTTAGACAACTCCCTTTACTCCCTCCAGTGCACAATGTATTCACATTTTCTAATGCATCTCTCACACACACAATAGACACTCATACATGCATCAGATCCAGACACCTACACTCAATATTCGTTTTTCTTCTCCCATTGGGAAAGCTTACTGCAGATGGTCATATTCTCCTTTTGTCTTAGCTTGTGAAAACAGAAATAAGAATTAGACACTTAGGCAAAGCCTGGCGTGCAGACATACGATCCCAGTTCTCTCCCCAAAGGTTTCAAATGCTCTTTTTCCTTTCCTCTGTCCTCAAGATAGTATTGAGGAACCTGTGGACACTGGTAAGTGCTATCTTGTTATTGAATCTGAGGGCTTGACAAGAAAAATAGGCTGCCTAAAGCTGCACTATGTCCAACCCCTTCCTGACAAGATCTAACATTTCACCAAAACTCTTCTCAAGCTTTTTTTTTCTTTCTTTGCAGCTCTTTTTCTCTTTTCCATATCTTGCATTTCACGTTAACCTCTCAGTTAACCTTTACTCTCAGCTATACTAAGCTTAGGGAGTTCAAATTGCAATCATAACGTTCTGGTAAAAAAAACTGTCATGTGTCAGAAAAAGACTCTTACCTACTGCCTTTGACCGTGAGCAGCTAGTTTAGTTCCTTATGTCTCATCCACACACTGAACCTTTCAGCAAACCGGACAAAACCATCTGATGTCTGTAAGTATTGGGAGTTAACTAGAAAGTTGATAAGAGAAAACAACATCTGACAATTTCATAAGGATGCTGGGAAACTGTATTAAATGCACCAAACATTACTGCTGTAAGATGCGTTATACTGCAACCTGTACTTAATACAGACTTAGTTACATGTGTTAAATTGTCTCAACCACAGAACCAAGACTATGGTTACTATCCTAAAAATACAAAGTCTTAAGGATAACTCTTTCACTTATATACCTACAGAGAAGAATTGTATGTGTTTGAAATGGCCGTAGTCAGTATTGTTGTCCAGTGCTCAGAAAGGTCTTGTTGCGCTTAGCGATAAAATGCTCATTATTGTCAATACCTGGTGTGTTACTGCCACCTAGAGCCCAGAGCTGGTTCATCATATATATCATCCTTGGTGACTTTGACCTCATATTCTGACCATCAAATAGCCTAATCTGCTCAGCTCCATTATGCACCTTCACGTGAGCAGGAACAGGCCCAAGAGACTTTTGTGCATGACAATTTACTGCTGCAGAGCCAAAGGCTTCAGTATGAATACCAAGGGACAACTAACAAATCCACAGTACTGGAATGTGGAGATCCTGAGACAACATATATTGTTATATTTTAAAAAACATTGGGAACATCAAAGATATGTGACATTATCATCTTGTAACAAAGAAACATACTTAATTGCACCCCAAATAAAACATCAACGGCAGTGTCCTAATCCTAAAACTATTGGCTTGCATTTTGTTGTCATCCATTAAACAGCCCACAGAGCCAACAGAATTCAAGTTAGCTTAATGCTTAAAGCAGGAATAACGACAGTTCCGTTGAGGCAACACAGACACAGTGAACAGACTCTACAGACACTTTCCAAGATGACTGTCTACACAACAAACTACTCAGCAGAAGTCCATGTAAACAGCTAGGCTATAACCGGCATCATAACAAGCAGCGAGCAAAACAATCATTATCGAGGAAAAACAGCGCAGAGAAATATAAGCTGTATTTCACTCACCGCTTTTATTGTTGGTCATTTCACTCGGTGTGGTCACTCGGCCTTATGGCTAAAGTTTCCATATATCCAACTGCACTTGTTGCTGTGATGCTCAATTGCCGTTTGTTGCGTTTACTAGGTCGTCACTCTCAAACACAGCTAGGCTAGCTGCCATTAGCTACGCCGCCGTTAGCGGAGTTTTTCATTTAGCTTAAATTGTATCGATAACTGTCCTTTGTTTGTGTGACCAGACTATGACATGGCACCAATGAGACTTCTGGGGGGTTCCACGCAGAGTTATCAATTGGTTTTCATTGTTAGCATCGTGTTTTGAATTAAATTAATCGTCGTTCCATCAGTGAAATCGCCTTGGACAGTATTTTGACAGTGACGGTCAACTTTGACCTCTGAGGCTCATTGTATGTAGTGTCTGTGACTGCCCAGAGGGGGCACTGTTTCTCTTTACCAAAGACCAATCCAAATCAGCTAAATAATTATTATTTATTCAAATGATGAATATCTTTTTGGATAAAATGGTGCGTCTCGGTTTTGAGAGAAAAATTATAAATTATTATCCCCATGATGTCACATATTGCGTTCAAGTCCTGTTGACCTCCATAATACTGATGTGGAAGTCAGCCTCTTGTACTTCACATGCTCAAAATACAAAACCTAAACTATCTTCATATAACTTGATTTTTTAAATGCAATTTTATGTACACAAAAGGCAACACACTCGTGTGTCCAAAATAGGTGTTTTAAGAAACCGTTGGTTGTTAATTGTTTAATCTGAGTAAAGGCCTGAGTGAAAATAGATGCAACCTTATGATATTTATTCTCTAGCTGCCCATAATCGCGTTAAACGGGCAGAAACTAGTCCAGCTAGTAGTTTTATTGTCTTTTCTCTAAAGAATCGCACAGTTGAAAGTTACCGGATGAGGAAGTACCAAATCATTGCCCGCCGCTAGGTGTCGCTGTTGATTCGTGACTCTCCCACATCCAGTAACCCTGACTGTAAACGCTCTTTCATCCTGCCGTGTTCGTGACTGGGCTGCTGATGAGTGGACATTTCAAAGCCCCCCCTGAGATGCACTATTACAGTAAGGACTGAAATACTTGAATCGAGTTTAAGTTGAATAAGTGTCGATTGGCAACAAACAAATGCGTTCAACATATGTGCTCAGCCTATTGATCCTGCAGAATGGGTTTGGGGAGGGGGGGGGCACAATTCAATAAGGATAACGCAGTTCTGTTCTGTTATTGGTTTTGAAGCAGTTTATTGTCTGGTGATGTGGCTGTGGAGTGGTGGAGCCGTGATGGGATTTGGTTTGTTCCATTGTGGATGGTTGAAATGAATGGAATGGGATGAAATGCAGTAACGCCTCGCTGATAGTAGTAGGATGCGGTGTGGCAGCGGTTTAGCAGCGGTGCACAGAAAGAAGCACTGGGGAAGATGGATGGAGGCACAGGGGAGGGGACGTGGGGACATTAATCCTTGTCTTGGTTTACAACCAATTATATTATAAGGCTATTTTCATATCGTGATATGGGAGAAGGAAGCTCCAGTGGGTGTGTCACTCCCCATAATGAGGAGCTGTGATTGACACATTAAGATAGTGGTGGGAGGGGTAAGCCAGGAGGATGCAGCCACACTCAAACACAAACACACACTGGAGAGAGATTTGTGTTTTGATTGTGTCATTTTGCTTCATCTGGCAGAGGACATAATCCTCCACCTAACCACGCCTGTGTGTGTGTGTGTGTGTGTGTGTGTGTGTGTGTGTGTGTGTGTGTGTGTCCATTCTGTAGTAGAGATTAGCATAGAGAAAGGTCACTTTACTCCAGTCTCTTTGCGGCCACTCTGAATCCTCTTCACTCTGGTGTCAGTGTGTCAGTGGGACACACACAGCACAGAGCATAGTAGTGGGAATTGATTGGAGTAGGGAGAGGGGATGTGATATTACTCACAGTGTTTGTGATGCGGTGCACGGCAGCAGACAGGATTTAAAACTGAAAACAATAGATGAACAGTGAAACAAAAACCTTGCATTTTCACTGTAGCGCAAAAAAAAAAACACTGTTGACACTGTGCTGGCAGAATATGACAGAGTATAACAGCATGAGGTGTGCAGACAGTACACATTTGTCATGTCCCCCAAATGGAGTAAGACAGAGCAGTGCACCATTGATCCCTCTATTAGATGTATAAATTGACCGAGTGAGTCACCTTGTGATGCTATCATGTCGTAGGACACTTAGACACAGCATTGCACTGCATTGGCAACACACTTTGAAGCTTCAGTGGCTTCCCGTAAAGCACCTCAGCAGAAGCAGCAAGCTAAGCCTACAGTTTTGACAGACAAATGTGTAGTTATAGATATAAATGTGAGATGTGCAATAGAGATCTGAATCTGTAATGGAAACACATGACTAATATTCTGATCTTTAAGATACCATCTTTTTTGGAGACAGATGGGTAAGTGTAATTTTTTTTCTGAAAAGTAATTGTGAATAAACCCATAAATAATCATTTGAAGTTATTTAATATGCACATAAGGTGCAGAAATATAGAGCATAATGTATAATAATGTAAGGGGGTGTCTGTGTACACAGGCTAAAGTTAAGTGGGTGTGTGAATGTCCACAGTCATTGTGTGCATGTGTGTGGACGTTTTTGTTCGCGTGTTAATGCACAGCCTTTGTTGGTGAGAGAAACCAGGTCAGCAGATTCAGACCCTATGGTCTAACATTCACTGAAGCGAGAGCCTCTCTTTTTTTCTCTCTCTCTCACAGACCCCCCTTGCGTTTTTATAGTCACCAATTTTCCTCATTCACTAAACGCACTCCCCACCACCACCCCTTGTCTGACTTCACTTCCCATGTCGCCGTGCCTTTATTATTTTCTTCAATATTTGAGTCACTTCTGACACTGTTTTCCTGTGTTTCCCACTGCTCTGCATGCGTCCCAGGTCAGCCTCGACCAGTCTCTGAATTGTGTGTATTCAGGAGTGTATAGTAGTATTACACACGATACCTGGTAAATCCCTCTGGTGCTTGCTGCATTTTTCTCCGATGAACTGCTCTGTGAAAGTAATCACTGCCTCTCTGTTTCTCATCGTGGCGAGCCCACCTATCCTCAAATATGCAGGCAGCATGGGAGAGTAGATAGTTACAGGAACGGAGGATGTAATGGTGGTTGATTCTTTGGTATTTCAAAAATACATGCTTCTTCAGTGGCCATGGGATGTTTTCCATTACATCCTCTATTAAGCTGCTGCACTCCACAAAACAATGGAATCAAATATGGAAAATGATTGTTGGCAACAGACGGTGTCTGTTTATTATGACTGTTGGCAAAAGTGAGCAGCATAGCAGTATAACACACACAAGTGTCATTCTTGGTGTTTCGCTGGCTCCCTGCTGGGATAAACCCCGTGTCCGACCATGTGCCGAGGATGCCAGCCACATTAACCACACAGCCAGAGATTGGGAGCAACATGCTCCTGGCATCCCACTGTAGTTCAGTCTTCTTTGCCCAGTAGCAAAGGGCTGCTCGTCTGCAGCCACCAGAATTTGTTGCTTTGGGCCATATGTACGCACATGCCTTTCCACATGGCATCCAGTTTTTGGTGTTATGTCACCATGGTCCTGTTTTTCCTTTGGCAGATAACCACTACTTGCTTTTGGCGTCCTTGGTGCCCTTCTGGTACTATTTGGTGCCCAAAACTGTCGCCAGGCAAGTTTTCATTGTGTCATTAATCTTTGTTTTCTGCCCAGTCATGAAGATGTAATCTGTAATAAAATAAAGTTTTTAAACCTGTATAATATTTATGATGTTTTTTTATTACTGTTACAATCCATAGTATAAACTTCATATTGCCAATGCGGACTTTTTATGAACAGGGCTGACTAACACTTTACTGCCTTTGGCTATTTCAAACAAGCTTCAGGTTTCTACCGGATTTTTATTTCATACTATGGCTTCGACTAATAGATTGTTACATTATAGTTTTACGATCTAATTTCGTTTTTATTGATTATTTGTGAAGTTAGAAATGTCGCAATAGTAAAAAAAAAAATCAAGGATTATTTTCTCAGCTACACTGACCGGAAGGTATGAAATCACTTGAAGAAGTTGTAACCTGCTTTGGAAACTATCTGACAGTGACGTAAAATATGTATGACTTGCAGTTAATGGACTTCAGCATTAAAAACCCTTTGGTATGACCGTCTCTAACCAATGCGGTTCACCCCCACACACATACACTATGCACGCTCATGTTCCCCTGAACCGCTTGCCAGAGATTAGTATTGCATGTGTTCTTTGGCTTTAACAGTAGAGAGTGAATAAACTCATGCTGTTACATATAACGAGAAGGTTAACTTTATTTGCCTGTAGCTGAAATGTGTCCCAGACAGAATGGCCCAGTCCCAGTGACATGGTGCGGTTGTGCGTGTAGTCGTTGGGGGACTCGCACACTTATATTCATAGTAGCCTGTTAAGTTCGCGTGTCTGTGCTTGTGTGGTTCTTTTTGGCCGTGTAGGCTGTGTGAAAACCATGTCATGCGCTTGTGGTTTTTCTGTTAACTGCTTTTCATCTGTGTCAGCACTTTACCTCAATTTGACCACAGCGTGCTGCGAGATGTCAGTGTCATGTTCATCAGCCACTGACAGAACGCAACACCAGCCAACAGCCCTGTGTCGTGTGCGCTAGTCAAACCGATAACGCCGAAAATCAATTGTCCCAGAGGCGAGCGAACGGGTCAGATTACCAGTAATTGCTCTCCCACCGCCATGCCTCTGTTACCATGGCAACAGAGAAAGGTCACTTACGATGGAATTCTAACAGGAAGCGCTTCTATCACTCATCACGTAGCTCTACTTTTCACCCTGTGGTGTTTCTCATATCGTCTCATCAGCTGCCGTTCTCTTCCCACGCGCTCGCATCTACACCTAACATTACTACAGTATACGTCTTGCTTGTTAATCTACTGGTTTGTGTTGTAGCTTAATCTTTCGCAGTGTTGTGTCTCTTAAAAGAGTTATTCTTTTGACAACCCGCCTCTTGAAACCGCTTTCTAAACACCCACTCCGTTTTGCATCACCTCCCTTCTTATCTTTTATTCATGTCTTTTGTTTTTTTGGCTGTGGAGAAGTTATTAATAGACTGTAGGCTGTAGCCAGTGAGGGAGATCTGCACTGATTCATTTCATTGCACTTGCCTCTTGTTACCTGTGGACAGGGCGAGGTAGGAGCAGGAGCAGTAGGGTGCCAGAATCAAGCTTCATAATAAACCAGATATCAGATCACCAGTATTCAGTCTTATCATTTTAGGAGTCTGGGTCACAGAGACAGGAAACTGTGGCAGGAAGGGTGAGACAGATTCAGTACTTCTGTCTACCCTCCCAGAGGAGTTGGCACTGAGGCTGTACTGCAGAGGACTTGTTCTCTTATAAACACTGTGTGTCTGTGTCCTGTATGTGTCTACACTGCATGTGTGTGTATGTGTGTGTATGTGTACTCAAACGTTTAGCTCAGACAAGGTTTTATGTGGAGTGTTTGTATTAGTGTTTTATTAGGATCTGCAAGATCAGTTTGATTATCAGTGTGAAATGTTCTGATTTTATCATTGTCTGTTATTTAAAGGTTTGCACAGTAGAAACATTTAAGGTCATTCAAGGCACTTCAGAATATAAAATAGAAATTTTGTCTTAATTCCCATAGATTTGAATTTAAGGCTTTTTTTTCAACATTTCCTTGCCTGCCAATGCACTAATTCTCTTACATAAGTCTGTCTTTTTGGAACGCATGAAAACAGTTGGATTGTATAATCACATCAATAAGAGTATGAGAGAAAACAGACTTACGGGAATTCAGAAAAGAGCCTCTAATCTCTAATATTGCTTTGGAACTATTAAAGAATATAAACAATGTTAATCTGGATTTACTGTATAGCACAGGTTTTCCACCTCAGCTAAAATTAAGACCACTAAAGTGCTGCTTAAAGTCATAAAACATGAAAAGAAAAGTCATGTTTGAATAATTGCAGCCGTTTGGGTACTTTTCTACCAGAGAAATCGATTTGAAGAAAAACAAGATGCACAAGTTGTTCTGCAGGGAAAAACCCCCGCTGCAGCAAAAACCTCTTTTTCTCAGAATGAATAAATGTCTCCCTCTCACATTCTCACGGTCACACTGTGCAGTCGGTATCTGAACAGCTCAGCGCTGTGCAGCGCTTCAGAGGAGCCACGCTGTGCACCGTCTCATGGCACCTCAGTCATGTGGTGAAACCTGCAAGCATGCTCATGTCACTTACGAGATGTCATCAGCAAGGTGACACATACGTTTTCTCCCCTCGCCCCGTCTTCCTGTCTCGTCCTCCCCCACTTTACCTCTGCATCCCTCTCATGTTTTCAGTTCTCACCTTCTCCTGGCTCCCTCTGCTTTGCACCTTCTCTGCCTTTTCCATCTCCCCATAAATCCCCTAATCACCGCCACTTCCTCTCTACTGAAATAGATTCACTCGGCTCCTCAGTTTTCACCTCTTGTTATTTTGATTGGACGGTCCTGATGTCACCGGTGTGTTTATGCATTCAGAGAGGAGAATGGAGAACGGCATTAGAGGAGATGAATAGCTCTTTGACGTTTGTTATGACTGAGCTGCAGGAGACCCAGAGACTGGTGCTCGCCTGATAACAGCAGGGCTGTGCACTGCCAGGCCTTGGTGTGCGTCTCTCCCCGTCTTTTAAATGACTCATTCAGAAAGGACAGAGAAATAAAAGTCACAAGTGACACTGTCTCCTGCTGAATTCCCCCCACTGTTTGACCCCTGGCTGATGCTGCACAGTGATCTCAGTTATGTACGTGCTTGGGTGTGAGCTACATGTACAGTCACATTGTAGTATCAAACAGGACATTGTTGAATTGTGCAAGCAGGACAGAAATCTGTTGGGGTTTTAGGTGGGGGGAAAAAAATAAAAATAAAGAGAAAGTATTTGTCCGTGTGTGTGTCAGTGTTTGTGAGAGGTCACATGAGAGGGGGAGAGGAGAGAGTGAGGTCCCCCGAGGCTCCATGCATTGTGCCAGTGTGCGTTTACAATAGGCTCTTTAGATAGAGAGGCTTCACAGCCAGTGAAGTGTTGCATTCACACTGAGCTGACCAGGCTTTGCCTCACTGGAGCTCAACTCGTATCCTCTGAAACCCTCCATCCAGCCTCGCCGTCCAGCCCTGCACCTTAACAGACAGCCCCATCCACTCCTCCGCCCAGACTCCTTTCCACGGCCCCCAGAGAGGGGTCGAGGGGGGAGACCACTTCACATACTGAACTAAGAATAGTTCAGCGACTCTCTGCGAGTGAATCGCAGTGTTGTGTCTCTGCCTCACTCTGCATTCCAGAGTAGGAGGCCTGAATATGCTACTGCCATTACTGTCCGACCCCTGTGCCCTGCTGCCCTCACCCCGCAGTATCTGCGTGCACACTTACCCTCTGTGTGGCAGTTCTATGTTATGTGGATCTCATTAAGCGACAAATTGACAGGACGTAATAGACATAAGTCCGATGCTGCAATGTTCCTCTGGCCCTGGTGAGGGTAAAATACTGAGAGAGATGGAAGGTGCTGTTAATATTTCAGCACTGACGCCCACACACATGTTCACCAACATGAAGGTACAGTGCAGTTAAAGCACAGATGCTTTAAACCGCTGAGCTCTATGACCACGCAGATGCCCAGACAATACACGTTCTCTCAAAATGTAAAGCTGCCTTTAAACTAGTCACATACGATAAATAAATGAGTCGACACGAGAAATGAAACGCATCCACTGATGCTCAGATAACTGTGATTGGGGTTTTTCTTTCAGCCAGTATCAAGAGATGAGACAGATGTGACTTAAAGATGCTAGTTCCAGTCACTGCTGGCGTGCCTGAGGTGTCTCACTGACATGTGTCTTTCAGGAAACGTTGCCCAAAGCCAAAAAGCTCATTAGCTGAAGGCAGTAGCATGTGGATGCTGGTGTTAGAGGGAAGGAGTCAGTAGGAGTCCATATACTTTTGGCTATAAAGCCAGTCTGTGCACCTGTGCTGGCTCGCTGAATGCCGGCGTCTGAATCCGTACCTTCTTCTTTGTGCATACATCATTTTTGTGTGCGTTAGGTCTCAGCCAAAGATCTGAAATGGGATCTGCACGAAACAAAGAAGAGGGAGAGAGGGACGTCAGAGTGTGTAAGGGGGGGGAAGGTAAAGACGGATAATAATACATATGAAAACGCAGGAGGAAAAATCTTCAGAGCAGCTGCGTCCTCGGTCTAAACCAGGACCTCAGGGAGAAGAAGCAGTGCTGAGTGGGCGTCTGGTAGATAGTTAGTGCTGGTGTAGAGGTTATACAGAGGTTACATGTAGGCTTTGTGTAGGTGTCACATGTAGGTGCTGTGACTGAATGATTTATTGCAAACAAGGCGCTCCGGTGGGCTTTTCTCATTACGATGACGGTGTAGATTGGGGGAGGGGCATAAACCTTGATCATTTATTTTTTTCACTGATGAGCCTTGAATGAAGCCGATAGGACCGTTTGTGATGTTCTCAACATCACGAAGCAGCTCATAAACCAGCGTGTCCATTGTGCTGGTATTCACTTCTGGCACGACTGCTTCAGAGTAAATATTGGACTGGGCCTGATGCAGGATGAATGTGGCAGGTTCAGTGTGAGGACACGTTTTTTTTAAAAACCTAATAGAGTTACAGGAAGCAGAAATCGTTAGGGATGATTACTTAACAAAAGGTTACTGTTTCCGACTGTAAGTGGTCCAGATGGGGACAGGAAGTAGAAGAGTATTTGGTATTTCAAAGTTGGATTTGTCTACTGTGAAGGAGTGAGAAAAGTGTCTTATTGGTTAAAGGACTATTTTACCTGGACAGGAAACAGGAGAGGCCTAGAGAAACAAACATGCACATGGCAGCAGATGTACCAGACTCCTATTTATTATGCTGCTGCAGTATTATTTCCTATAACATCAGCTTTTGGGGAACAGATTCATATGGCTTTTTATTTTCAGTATAAATGTTGTCTATTTTGGACAGAACGCAACAGCAGAAGAAACAACACATTTGTACTGATTGGGGCTATTATCACATTTAATTTTTTTTGAGCGTGCGTGTGACCACTTGATTACAGAGGGCTGAGATAGAAGTGTGGGGGGGTGGTTAAAGGAGGAGACGACAGAGGGTAGACGTGGGAGAATGAATTAATGAGGCATCAGTGCTGTGACAGTAGCTATGTGTCTTTGTTGCTGCTTATGCACCTAATTAATACTCATATGCTATAATATTATTACAAGACTGTAAGACCTTTTTGTCTCACAGACCGTTTTCTCCTATGATGCATGTCTGTGAAGGTGGGAGTCAGTGAGTGAATAAACAGGCAGGCAGACAGCTATGTGCATCAGTACGACACGTGCTAGTTTTATTGTTGTTATGAAGCCCAAACTGAATGGAATGTATCACAGTGTACATAAAGGAACAACATTGTACTAACCCCCCCTATTATTTCATAGGACAATGTGAAATGTTGCAGTGAGAAAACAATATATTATAATATAACAATATAGCAAACACTATATTAAAATATCAAAAACATTTAGGAAACATCATTAAATTGACCTGATCAAATGCCACAAATAGAATAGTTCCCTGGACAAAGGCGAGTTGCATTTGTTGTGTCTTGTCTCTGGATGCCTTGGAAATACTGTACTGTTAAAAAAAAAAAAAAGTCAGTTTGCTGAAGGGGAACGATGGACAGGTTAAGAGTGGGGTTTCTGTTTTGGGAGGTCTGAGGATGAATTTTAAGAGGGAGGTAAGTGCAAACAGACTGAAAAGGAGAATTTTTAACAATGCAGCTGCTCCTCACCAATTCCTCCTCATCTGCCGTCTCTTTCTCCATCCCCCAATACCCCCCCCCCTCCTCCCCCACCCCTGCCCGCCTCCGGAGTTGAGTCCAGTCGAAGACATTTTAATAGTTTCCTTTTCTAAACAGAGCAGCTGCTCTTGCTCCATCCCCCAATACCCCCCCCCCTCCTCCCCCACCCCTGCCCGCCTCCGGAGTTGAGTCCAGTCGAAGACATTTTAATAGTTTCCTTTTCTAAACAGAGCAGCTGCCAAAGTAGCAGATAGTATCTCTGGCACAGAGCGCCTCCTGGAGGTCATTCATTGAAGACGAGGCACTGGCAGCGGCTGATACTTTGGAGGTGTGTAGACTGGCACAGAGAGGGGGGGGGCACTCTCTCATCATGATCACAAGCTGCTGTGTATATGTCTCAGCACTAGATGGCATTGGCAGTGTGCTGAACTCAGCTCTTCCTGTTTCCTCCTCCAGGAAGCTCGACTCAGAGGCTGTCAAACGTTACACACTCCGCCTTCTTGATCACGACATGACCCTCAGGTTACTACAAGAAATAAAAAGGCTACGGCGGGCGACCGAAGTCAGACAGCAAAATCCAAACCAGATATCTTCCGAGCGCTGTTTTTCCACGGCTCCCGTACAGCAGAATAACAATGTGATTTAACACAACCACATCACAAAATACACAATTACTCGAAAATATCTTTCATCCGGCCGCACACTTAAGTATGACAGTACCCAGACAGGACTCGGAGGGCTTCTGTTGAAACGGTTTCTCAAATAATTGTGGCATAAAGTCATCACCCAAAGGCTGTTTTCATTTGATCTTGAGAGATAACGTACCTCCTTGCATGGAGTTAAAAGCATTCACTGCGTGTGTAGACCTTGTCTGTCTTCCTGTTTGTGCAAAATACAGTTAGCCACGGTTTTTGAAACCACAGGCTGAGGTTTTACTTAGAACTGTAAGTCAGTGTTATTAACACTAGCAACACCAGCAAAGTAACTGTCAGCTGTAGCATGGAAGCACAGTTTTACATGTTTAGAGTCAGAAAGGGGCCGAGCCATAGTTTGCAGAGACTCCAGCACCCCTGAGTGGCAGCATCCTTCCTGTTGTGGTCGCCATGGGAACAGGATCATGTTTTCCCGAGTAAACTCAGTGGAGCCCTGTGCCACATCAAAGACCACAGCTATGAGTCAGCCTCCAGCTCTACAGGGAGCCTAACTATAGCAGGCCTAACTGCTTACAAGGCAGAGTGCATGAGTTTTAGTGGACCGTGGTTTCCTACTTGGCCTAGTTGGCGGTGGTATTTGAAGTCAGTAAAATGTCTTGCGATTTGTCATTTGTCTGAATAACCTACATGCATATGCAGCACGCACATTCACACACACATGCAAATCAATGTTCTGCAAGTTTAGTGTTCATGGCTGCTGTTTTTCCACCTCCAGCAGTGTTTAGAGAGTGAATGATCTGCAGGGAACACAGGGACAGAGTCTGTACAGCTGGAAGACATTAACTCCACAAATGATGGCAGCACACACTGCCCCGTACACCCCAATGATGTCATCCTCTGCTGAGGTTCAGGCTCACACACAATTTAACCCTGGTTACACAGTGCACAATAAATGGAAGGACACAAACTTTAGTAACATGTATATATGTATATTAATAGATTAAAGCAAAGGCCATGTTTGTGAAATATAACATGCAGTCTTATGGTACTGCTACTTTTAGTGAAGTACTTTAGATACTTTCATCTTTCTCTGTGGTGGCAGGTTACAGGTTAACATTTTGGATGTATACTAAATAATCTATGGCATGTATATACAGTGTACATGATAATAAATTGATCCTTTTATAAATTGTATCAATATTTCCAGGCCATATTTCTTTATTGGGAATGCTATACTACTTATAACTTCAACTATGATCCTTTTAGATTCTTTAGTTAAACATTTTTATTAATTTTCCAGAAGTTACATATCAATATCCACATATGCATTCCAGTTACTTTCTGGGAAACAGTTTGAAAAAAAAAACTCATAAAGTAAAGCATGAACAAAGTGGTTGGCAGTCATTACATATTTTTTAAAGGACTGCAGAAACTGGATATCTAAGTCACAGATGATGAATTGAGCATAAATAAAGGATGACAGGAGAAAAAAACAGCTATAATAAGGAACAGGAGCATATTATAGTATCTCACTGTGTCCCTGTTGTGTCGATGTGTCTTTGTCTGGGGGTGTGATGTTATCCCAGTAGAGTTTCATATTTCCTTTTCGTTATTTCGTTCTGTCCAATAACTGTATCTCTGAGTCTCATGTACTGAATGATGGGCAATCTAGTTATTTGGTTTTGTTTCTGTTCTCTCACTTCTTTCTCATCATGTGTCTTGTAGATGTGTTTCCTGTTTCATTTTGAAAGGTCCTTCCCTTGTGTATCATTGCATAGTATAAATGCTGTATATTTCCATCTGATATTTCATATGCCCACAAAACCATAACCTAAATATTTATAAAGCATAGATTCTCTATATTTAGAACATATACTGACCTGTATAACCCGCATCTGCTCCACCAGCGAGTCCTGATAATTAAGTATTTAGAAAATGCCCCATACTACATTGAAAACTAAATAAAGATTGTTAAAAAAAAAAAAAAAGAAAATGCCCCATATTGTGTGTGAAAAGACGGAACAAATCTCAGCATCATTTTAATTCATTATTTAAGTCGTGTTGTGTGGACTCTTGGGGGCGTTTGCATTGCATCAGTTAATAGAAACATTCAATACTTTGTTTGAATTATTAATAAGGTCAGGATGGAGGTGAAGTTTAAACAGCCAGTGCAGTGGTTATAATCTGTGCTAGGAAACGAAACAGGCAGAGTGAATGGCAGCTCGACACCAAGCGAGCTGTGTGACACGGGGACTGTGCTGGCAGCTAGAGGGCATGTTTGTGTGTGGGCATATTTGCATGACAGGGCCATTGTGGAGGCCCGGCGTCCTAACAAAGCCCATCTCTGTGGTTTCTGTGAGCTTTAGCTGCTGCTACCAGGCATGTTGCACTGAAGAGCTTTTAGTGAGACACTGTAGTTTTTGAAGCAGGGAGGCAATGGGGGGGGTGGGGGGGTGGGTGGGGGGGGGGGTTTGGGTAGTG
>JAFBJQ010000935.1:198339-244500 GCA_016785345.1 Trinectes maculatus
GGTTAGTGTTTCATCTCTCTCCCTACTCTTGGTATGAATCACTGGACACATGCACGGTCATCTCCTACTGAGCGGTGCACATTGATATTTGTACACTGTGTGGGAGAGAAACTGCAGTACCCAATGTGCATGTCTGTGTATTGTTTTGGTGTGTGTGTGTGTGTGTTTTGCTGTTTATATTTAGCTATGTAAAGCATTATAACAATGAGCGTTTATGTAGGTGGTGGGTGGGATTCACTGTCACAGTGACATGGACACTAATGACCTTAATCATGGCCTAACAACATCACCATGGCGACCTCCTACAGGGAGCACACCATGTGCAAATGTCTGGACCTATGCATTACTGTATGTGTTACTAAATTATAGAGCTGATGGTGACCTTTGAGAACAGTAAACAAATATGTAAAATGTTCTTTCAAATGACCCTACCTCCAATTGTTCCTATTGCAGTGAGAGACATTTTTGTCCACACGCATCCAGAGCTACGTTACATTAACTTGTATTACTATGTTACTGTGTACTGTGTATTACTTACATGGTAAAAGTTATTTGTTCAAAAGGTGTAATGAAATATTCAATTACAATATTTAATATAAACAACTACAAATTTCATTCATTTATTTCAATTCAATGCCAAGACAGGGTTATCGGTGGGAGGGGCTTAAACACATGTGCAACACATACCTCTAGTGAAGCTAAATGTCGTAATGTGTCCTCTAGATTCTGTATATGTATGTATGAAACGTCTGTTTACAAACCTTTGAGTGGCATAACCTTTGCTTGATCCATATATTTCTCGGATCCATGTTTTGAACAGCCTGCTTCAACAAGTATGACTGGAAAGGAAGACAAAAGGGAATTTAATGATTGTTGCTCATTGCTGCACTGTTTCTAATTGCTGCAAAACATATGAGAACCATTTTGTTCTCCTAATGCAGTTTTTTCCCCTTCGCTTGAGCCACACACAGTGAAACCGGATCATGTATACCAGAGCAAGACCAGATGATAATGGTGAACTGAGGAAAGTTTAGAGTGGTGACAGTGATTTTCACTGGCACTCAGGGACATTACAAACTGATGTAATGGAATTGTATACACAAAATACTTCAATCAGTGTCCTAATGTCTGTTGATGCGCTGAATCACGGAATGTAACAGTGTAGCTGTAGTCCTAAAACTCCATAATGATGCTTCATCTGTAAAGCCGCCCACTCGCCACTTTCCGGCTCCACAAGTTCTACTCAGTAGCCTCTCTCACCACTCTCGAACAATCTTCCCTGTGCCTGACACACAAACAGTGCCAACCACCACACAGGAATATTAAGCAGAATGTTCTGTTGCAGATGCATGAGTGTGTATGAACATGCACTGCAATCACTATACTCTGTTAAAAAAAAATAAGGGGGAGCAGCTTATTTGACCAAATCAGAGGGCGGCATAGTGAGTCTGCGCTTTAGGTCCTGTCTTCAGTGAGCAAACCGCTGAGACGCACGCAGCCTGCAGAACTCTCGCCTGCAAAAGACTGATTGCGAGAGAAATGGTGAGCGAGTGAGTGCGGCAGGATGAAAAATCGGAAAAGAAATATGGATTCACGTGCGTGCATGTATGTGCGCGTGTGTAGCAGATGGTTCTGGTCAGCTGACAACTGTCGCAGGCTGTGATTTGTTGGGTGAGCTGGGCTGGGCTGGGCTGAACCATGCACAGCTGCAGTGTGTGTATGTGAGTGTGTGTGAGTGTGTGTGTGTTAGCGAGAGAGAGGGACACAGAGAGAGAGAGAGAGACATGTAAGGCTGCCACTGTGTAAGCTCAGCAACAGCAGCATTAGGAGCTGTAGACTGGAGCAGTGCAGTGCAGGGCAGGACAGAGGAAGCTTGTAAAGCAGGACTGGTGGTAGTGCAGCTTGAGGGGAGGGTGAGGTTGGACAGGGAGGGTATGGCGCCTCAGCTGTGTCTCTGGGCTCGACCATAGTGCAGCATCAGTGGCTGGATCAGACGCTGGACTGAACTGGACTGCAGCAGAGCTCAGGTTGACCGGGATAGACAGGTTAAAACCTCCGATGCTGAACTGAGAGTCAGAAAAGCAGAGCATTATGGGCTGTTCGGCCAGTGTCGTCCTGCTTCTGCGCTCAGTGGGCGGGGCCGACTGTGGTCACATGTGCTCACGACAAGACCAGATGTCATTGGATGCTGCCACTCCCACCCTAGAGGGTTTTACTGCTACCGCCTCACCTTTGACCATCATTGTAATGGTAAATCCTACAACTTCCGACTACTTCCTCCAATGCATGTGTGGGCAGGTAGTGGTGACTGCAGTATGTGGGTGTGGAGTAATTGTACGTTCAGTTACACATCTTTCCATGTGCTATGGCGTATATTTTTGTGCATTTCAAATTGAAATGATGTGGTGCCAGAATGTACCATGAAAGACCTGTTTCAGAAGCAGTCATTATTCAGACATTTTAGTTTGGCTTTCTGCGTTTGCTCTTTATATCTTCCAACGTTTTTTTAACCTCCTCTCCCTGCCGCTGAGGCTGATTGATGATCAATGATTGGGGCCTGGTTGTTTCCATTCACAGCTGAGGCATGAGGACGGAAATGGAGGGAGTGGAGTAGAGGGGGGTGGTGGGGTCAGACATGAGGAATCTAGTTTCTGTGGGAAAAATCTGCTTTCTCTGCATTTGGCCCACTGAGAGGACGATTTAAAAATAGCTTTTCAAACAGAACCAGGAATAAGATTGGGAACCAGAGATCTTTGAATGAATAAATGAATGAATGCAAGAAAGAATGAATGAAAAGGTGAAGGAATAGATGAACGAATGACATAGACCTGCACGTGTGTTTCTCCACACTACCTCGTCCTTTCAGAACAATGTTACATGTCAACCATCTGTTTGGTATCTGTATCCAAGAAGGTTGGCCAGATCTTTTTTTTTTCATTACCAGAAAGACCCTAGTTTCTGGAAGACCAGTGGAAAAAATGTTAGAGTTTTGGCAGGTGGGGCCTTTACAGTCGTCTCTTCTTTTCCCCTTTCTTTCTTTCCCTCTGTAAACCCTCTGTCTCTTCAAGCACTGCTGTTTCTGCTCTCTGCAGCAAACTAGAGTTATGATACTTAACACTGCAGTCAGCCTGCAGATTCGTACACTGTAAAGTGCATCAGCTGATTTGTGCAGGCCAAGCAGTGGGTGAAAATAACTGTGCCTTTTGCTGATTTTTTTAATTTATGCAATAAAAACAAATGGCACACATTTCACAAAATAGTTATTAAAAAGTTATTAAAAATTAATAGGTTCATGCTTGAAAAGCCAGTGTGAAAGTTCCAAATGGGTTAAGTTGTACAATACATTGAAAAGTACAGCTGTGTGTCATCTGCATAAAACTACAAAATCCAGATAAAATGAAAAAAAAACAACCTCATGTAGAAAGTAATTGGACCCGGAGTGAAATTGGATAATGTGTTGTTTGAATCTGCAAAATATTTGTCAATTCATCATAAAACCAAGGCTGCTTGTGATTGGTAGAATGATCTTCACACAGCTGAATGGACAGACGTGTTAAGAAGAAAAAAAAACTGTTGTGTGTTTTGGAAGAAGCCAAGAATTAGAAAAAGGGCCAACTTATCTCAGAAGTTTGACTCCCCATCAGTCCCACTGTGTCTCTCCCTGGACCTCGTATTGCTCTCATGATGTAAAGCAGATGGCTTCTGTCTGGTTTCTTCTCCTCTCTGCTCTCTCATCTTCCTCTCTTCTCCCATCTCTCACTTTCTGTCTATTGCTCCCTTACTCCCTATAAATCTCACCCACTCTCTTTTCTTCCACACTGCCCCTTCCTTTATTCAGTCACACTTTCCTCACATTTTTCCCTTCACAGCACGGAAAGCCCTTTAATCTGTGCTTGAGAACACCGCCGCGCAGCTTGTGTGTTGAACCCTGTGATTTCCCTCCATCTCTGTCTTGTTGACTATGTATCTTAATTATTTTTGCTCTCCCCTGCTTTTTTTTTCCCCCTTGTGACTAATTCAGGTCACCCCTCACTCCCTTGTTTACAGTTCTGCTGGAGGAAAGCCATGCTGTGATCCACCAGCCTCGTGCTCTATTGGTGCCCTCCACACAGCTGTAGTTTACCAACATCAACACCCACTCTTCCTCACCCCTGCTACGAGGGCGGCCGCGGGCGAGTGAAGGAGATGTTTAATGGGACGACACCAAATGAGCAGGGTAGCGACAGAGAGGAAATCAAAGGGAGTAGTAATAAAGGAGTGCACAGCTGAGGATGTTTGATGAGAGGAGGAAGCTGCAGAGGAGGGGAATAAAGGGGGGGTAGAGGGATGGAGCCAGCTGAGGCAGCTGGTGCAGAACAGGGGGAGGATGGATGGATGGAGGGAGGAAGAGAGGAAGGGATGATGAGCTCCTGCTTATGACTTCAGACATTTAATAGACTTGAATGAGTGCAGTGCCAAGAGCGTAATTATGATTCACTGTTTCAGATGCAAAACATCAAAGCTTATTAATGGCCAGTAAGTAATTGAGACATACAGGAGAGTAAGATTAATGCTTGACTTAGAGGTGTCTTGTCCTGGTTGTCTTCCACAGCCATTATGTAGTTTCACTCTCCCATAAACACCACAGTTACATACAGTATACAGTTGTGTATTCAGTTTGTTGTATCATCAAAAGTTGTTTCCTCTTAGACAGATCTCTGTTCTGCTGTGAGGTTTAATCTGGGGAAGTGAATGTCTGTGTCTCCAGGCAAAATCATACATTGATTCATTTTATTTCCATGATGACATGTCATACATCAGTCCATACCCTTTGACTGGTTTTGTTTCAAATGTGATATAAGCATGTTAGGCTCAGTATATTTGTGTGCTTGTGTAGGCTGAAATTGTGCCAATGCAAATTGAACAGAAGGAGAGTCGGCAATTTGTTGTATGATGGGCAGACCGATGTCGAGTGTAGAAATTTCATCTTATTTTCTATAAGACGTTACCTTCATGTTGTTTGTCTGAATTTCCTCAAAGTGAAAGCTATTGAATGAGATGTATAGAAACTCCAGCCCTTGGTTGCTGGTTTCTCATTCGTCGGGGATTTTCTCTCTCTCTCTGTGTGTGTGTGTGTGTGTGTGTGTGTGTGTGTGTGTGTGTGTGTGTGAGAAGTGTTTTGGGCATCAAACATCAACTTCCCCTACGTACACGTGTGCTGACAAACTCATAACCACATTCAGTTCTGCTTATGATAGACCACATGCACGGAATGTGTGTTTTGCGTATTTCACTTTAAGTTTAGCTTTTGTATAATATTAATATTTAATTCTGGCAATGAGCTTCAGGAGCAAAATCACCTTCAGGAAGAAAGTAAAGACCAAGCGAGTGCGATCGAACTTCAACCGGCTGAGTATTGTATGTATTTGTAGATTTCTGCTCGTCATTTGATCGTCAGATAGTTGGTTCGTCTCTTGAATATTTGGTTGTTACAGATCACAGAGCCAGGTTTTGTGACAGGAAGATAAATAAATGTTGTTAAATGTTGTTATGTTTAAATAATGTGTTTAGAAATTCAGCATTTCAGAGTTAGATTTACATTGCTATAAGCGTTTGGTATACTTTTCAGAGGAGCTTACCTTAAAGGATTTTAAGTTTACCCATTAATTACTAGAACTACAGCAAATGGTCTGTTTCATTAAGGATTAACATGTTGAGTATTAAAGTGATCACTCGTCTAGCTGGTGATCATAAATACTGTTGGTCTGGATGGGACACGTTGATAGTTTACATCAGCATGCTGACATTTAATACTGTGTAAGAGTAAATATTACCGGTGTGTACACCACGGGTGGTAAGAGCAGCACTGAGGTAGAGGGATA
Source organism: Trinectes maculatus (assembly GCA_016785345.1). Classification (NCBI taxonomy): domain Eukaryota; kingdom Metazoa; phylum Chordata; class Actinopteri; order Pleuronectiformes; family Achiridae; genus Trinectes; species Trinectes maculatus. Next base: position 204,201 of record JAFBJQ010000935.1, read on the forward strand.
TCATCACGTGTAAGGCATGGATCACCTTCTCTTCATTTTTTTGTCTTCATCTTGGTTGTGTGCCAAGAGGCCTGTTTTGTCTGTTGATGTATCTGTGGATGTGTAAAAGCCAGAATCTGCACTGCATGTCTGTGAACCAAGCCAGAGATCATTACTTCCTCTCTGTTTCTGACCACAACCTGCTCCGACTCTCACTTTGCTGCTGCTGCTCATGTTGTTATCCTCTGAATGCCCAGAAAAACACGTCCTATAACGTCAAAATAGTATTTGAGTGTAAAGAAATCAAGTGCCAAGGGGAATATTTTGATTCAAGTGAATCATTTTACATTTTCTAGTTTGGTGGGAAAACAGGGCTGGGGCGGGGGCTGTTTGAAAACCTGCTTTCACATTCAGAAGGGATCATTCTTATATATGATGTTTCCCTGTTTGTGGCTATAGAAGTAGCTGTATACGTTGATGCGGTCGCAGTGTGAAGTTTACGTCTCGTGAAAAGAAATTCCAGTAGCATCTGTGTGTGTGTCTCACTGCCTGAACATACTTCTGTTGATTGATATCTGTAACTACATGTATCATAATGACGGGTGTGTCAACGCCTCACTTCAGCTGTGGTGATACTTCCTCTATGAGCTTTCAAGACCTAATGATGTCATGGCAAAACTCAGAAATGCCTTTTTTTTCTCCAGCATGATAAGATGCATTGGTCACAAGCCATTTACAGTGACTCTTTCCAAATTCAAACCACAACCGTTTTAATGCTGTTACAGGAAGTGGTTAATGAACTCTGCTTCCATTTTGTTTTATTATAGATATTATATGAGATATGAAATGAAAATGGCTTTAAATAGGAATGTGTGAGCTGTGAAGATATTAGTGCAATGCTGTCACATATAGCAACGTTTTACTTTTCTGATATTTGATTGTATAACAAAATATGACTGACTGCATCACTGCATCATTGTTAAATCAAGCAAAAAAAAATTCCCAGACAGCATGTAGTCTTAAGTTTCCCAACTATTTACCACTGATTCATTTGAGCAAGCACCATCGTTTTTATATTGGACTGAATTGCATGAGTTAATTCTGATCACGTGTCTCCATTCCTATTTGCAGCAGGAGAAGCCCAAGCTGATTGATCCTCTCGACTATGAGGCCGTCATCTCTGAACTTGGCGATGAGCTGAAGGAAGACCCTCTCAGAGACCTGCTCCTGTTCCCTGACAATGATTTCTCAGTAAGCCATGAACTCATCTTACCATCGCACCTCTTCTAGGCACAGGCAGGAGAAGTTGCGACCGCCATTTATGTACAAATGTTGAATTGCAGAACCATTGGACCCCACAGTGTAATGCGTGTTTACAGTACGGGGTTGTCAGCTGTTAATCTTATGATGCTGTTTACAATGCTACATGGGATGCCTTTTACTTCAGCAAGGTCCAATTATTATTGGGGGTCTTTTTATTATAGTCTGTAATTTATTCTCCCTAGCTCTCGTTAGCACTTTGTTCATTAGTACCATGATTACTGTGCTAATGCATTCTGCAGTCGCAGGTCAGTGTACGTTAAGATGAACTAATTGGCAGCTTGTGGTAAGAGGATTCATTTAACTGTAAACCTCGGAGCTGTGGCTTCCCCATTTGACCGGGGGATCCCAGTTCTGCCTGTCTACAAAACAATTTGCGCTGATTTTCTTTGTCTCTGCAGCCGAAAGTCAATTTCCATAATTGTAAGTGAAAGTGGCTTGGCAGAGTAATGCACAAAAGGTCCGCTTTCTGCCATTTTGGGTATTGAGCTCAGTGTTGTAGCCAGCTGATTAGGCTGCATAAATCAAGTCTGTTTCTGTTCTGGCAAATGCATCTTATATGCTGACTTTTTTTCTTTGTTCCCCTCTTTGCACTGTCTTACAAATATTACCATAAATTTCTATTTTTCTTTTTTCATTATTAAAAATGTTCACCTTGGAGATCAGATGTTGATTTTCTGTTTCTTGGAGCAAACATAAAGTTGTAGGATTTATAGGTTAGATTATTAATAACAGACAAGTGTAAAAGGGGAGATTTTAATTTGATTATTCATTGTCATTGTAATAAATGTGGGTAGACACAAATTTATGGAGTTAATTAATATTCCATCAATATACTGGATAATGTTTAGCATATCCACTTACATTAATGCTGGTGACGACATCCCTAAATAAATGGCTGTTTAAATTCAACCTGAATGGCTCTCCCCATAGCGTGTATGCTGTGTTAAATGCTCCTTCTGCATCTTTTTTATCCCTCCAGGTTTCCACTGTGCCTCAGGAGAGACGGACTCTCAAGTCAACTGTTCCTGAAGGGGCAGAGCTACAGGCTGAATGTCTGCTGGTCAGACAGGTATTGTGTATTACCATGTCCGGGGTTCATTTCAGTCTGACCAGCTATAACTTCAAGGGCTTGACAGAGAAATAATATGGGTGGAGATGGAAAATCCCCCAAAAGTCCTGTCACAGATCACTGGAGACTAACGTAGCATGACTGTCTGACTTTATTTGTGCGTACAGGTGTGTGTGTGTGTGTGTCGTCCTGTTTGAAGATGATATCATAGCTGAATGTGTGTGGTCTTTTTAACAAATGACAGAAGAGAATACAAAACAAGACAAGAGGATGTGAAACCTTTCACTTGTGTCTGTGTGTGTCTGTGTGTGTCTGTGTGTGTCTGTGTGTGTCTGTGTGTGTCCACACAAGACATGCAATCTTATAAATGTAAAAGCTCTCTCCACTTGCAGATTCCTCTGTGGCATATTTCCTTTATTTACTTCCCTTTATCATTTGAATAATCTAATAATGAATCCCAGTCTGCACATCAGCTGAATTCTGACCACATGTATTTTTATTGTAGTTTAGCTTTCTGCATTGTCGGCAACGTTTTTAGGCAAGGCAGGGCAAGGCAGCTTTATTTATATAGCACAGTTCATATCCAGGGGCAACACAATGCGCTTTACATAAACAAAAGAGAATAAAAACGTACAATTTGAAACATTCAAACATAATAAATAAAAACAATGTACAGAAAAATAGAAAGAACGAAAAAAAAGTAAAACTTTTTTTGTTTTGAAGTCTCCCTTTGGGGCTCTTATTTTGGAAAATCATTTTCAGCTTAATCTCCATCCTCTCTGACAGGCCTGTAAGTATTACAACTCCGAGCTGAATGTGGTCCAGTTCAAGTATGATGAATATGCTGGAGACTACCGCCTGCTGCCCAGGTAATCCACCTTAAAGTTATTACAACTGCCGATTGTGTCTGTGACAAGGTTTTAACCTTTTACGAGAATGAAAATAATCACCAACAGGTTGTGGCACTGATATGTTAGCTCATCAACAGGAACAGAAAGAAGGAACCAGATGGTTACTGTTATTCAGTGAGAAACAGGTTACACTGCAAGATGGAGAGCAAGTCATTAGTGACTCATGTTAACTTTCATTGCTCCCACCATATTTTTCACTCATCTTGCCAGGCTCCCATCCAGTCTGTCAGTCTATTATTTAGCTCAGGATATCAGTCAGTCAACCAGAGTTGTGTTGGTCCCAGTGAGGCTGACCCCAGAACAGCCCCGCCGTTACTGCTCTCAACCACAGGAATGTCCCTGTTACGTCCCATGGGTTGCCACTGTATTCTTATAAAGTCTGTTCACATGACCTCTGAAATGTCCAACCATTAAAGCGAGATGCATCCCAAACACAATAACGCTCGTTTCCATAAATATCACCGGGCTTTTAAATGTGGGAAACGACCATTGCATCGTTGTTGTTTTACGAAGCCAGGCACAAAGTGAACGCTCACAGATATCTAATGCATGCTGGATTGGAATTCGCCAGGGAAGTCGAAGTACAGTAGGAATTTTAAAATGGCTGTTGTCGTCACCTCTTTGATTTGAGGGGAGCAGTCGTTCATCGGTGCAGGCCAAGGACAGCCTTCCTGTGTCAGCGGCCCAGCCCACAATCACTAGAATCTAAAAAAAAAAAGGCCTTTACGACCGTGTGACTTTTAGCTGTCTGCAGTCTAACTGTCTGCAGCTCACAGCACACACACAAAGGGATTTTATGCCACGGTTTGCACACAAAGACGCGCCAGCCTCTGAAATTAGTGAAGCGAGGAGGAGTGAGGACCACCTATTGTTGACTCCTGACAGAGGACCGTGTTGCAGAGTCAGCCCTCCACATGCATTTTCACTGGTCCGATAGTGTGATAAATCTCATTTTTACTCTTCCATCAGTGTATGACATTATCATTGTCTCAGTGTCTTCCTGTCCCCGCCCCCCCTCCCCCACTTGCTTTATAGGAAACTGTACAAAGCGGAGAAGCTGCCGTCTCATTCTTTTGAGATTGATTATGAGGACGTGGACAAGGATGAGGTCAGTAATGGCCGTCCTTTTGACAAATGCATTCCAGTGCGAATGCATTACGCACTGGCTACATCCTGGGACTCATGTTTAAATTAGTTTACGGCAGCCTTAAAGCTGTTAAAATATACTTTGCAAGAGCAGTTAGCTCATTACGATGTCAGGGAGACACTGTTTATGAGCATAATTGGACTGACAAATAGCCACAGTAACAACAAATAAGTCTAGAAAGGCTCCTTCTCTGCTGCTGATCATCTGGCTCTGTGTGTCAGGGAGATGAATTTGAAAACTGATGCATCCAAACTGATCACGTTTGCAGGATACCACATCCCTGTCCTCGTCCAAAGGAGGAGGCGGCGGGGGCGGGGGAGGAGGAGGTGGGATCGGAGTGTTCCGTTCAGGTTGGCTTTACAAAGGGAACTTCAACAGTACTGTCAACAATAGTATTACTGTTCGGGTGAGTAAATTCCTGATGCCTTTTATTGAATCCCTGCGATGCACATGCATACAGGCACTTACCTCCGAATGCAGTGACTGGTGTTATCCCTCTTCTGTATGAAACTGTGCAAAGTAACCAAAGCACATAAGGTTTTTGATACTTTCACTCTGTTTAATACATAGTGGAAAAAGAATCTATGACGTTTTCTTGAAGCCAGGTTGATGTAATTAACTATCATTTGTGTGCAGTCATTCAAGAGGAGGTATTTCCAGCTCACCCAGTTGACAGACAACTCCTACATCATGAACTTCTACAAAGATGAAAAGATTTCTAAGGAGCCCAAAGGCTGCATCTTCCTCGACTCGTGCACTGGTGTGGTGCAGGTGGGTTTTATACACTTCTACCTACACACCCCCACAGCCAACTGTCAACACTTTATGATGTAATAAGATCTAAACTGTAATGACGTTATGACTTATCATGTCCTCATGGAAAATTTTAATTTTTTTTTTTAGTTTAGATGTTATGAAAAGTGGCTTATTTGTTAATTTAGGCCTCCTAATGAAATTTTCCCAAAACTTAGCTAACGTCTGGTTTTGTTGTGTTACCACATGGTACTGGTTACCCTCCTAAAGAATAACCGCCTAAGGAAACACGCATTTGAGCTGAAGATGAACGAGGTTACGTACTTCGTGCTGGCTGCGGAGAGCGAGCAGGACATGGAGGAGTGGATCAGCACATTGACCCGCATCCTACAAATCAGTCCCCATGACGGGCCAGCACCAGACCGCAAGAGCCTGGACCTCACTGACCATCGGCAGGGTGAGCTTGGTTCTGTTTTTGTATTTCGTAGGACACAAATCTTACCTACACTGGGTTTCCAGAAAGGGTCGAGAAAAAACGTTGCTGTAGAAAATATATGGGAGCACAGACAGTAATTTAGAGGAGAGAGGGTTATTTAAAGAGAGAGGCAGAGGAAATTATAGCAGAATTCAAAAACATTACATAAATAATGGTGCTCCGAAGAGAGGAATAATTTTATAGTCAGCAAAACCTTATCCTTTTTCTCTGTGTCTGACTTCCTCTGACTGAATGATGTCCGCCGTCTTGCCGTGACCCTAACAGGGAATTTGTGCGGGGTGAGGCTCGGTCAGTGACATCACCATCAGGAAATAAAACAATGACTCCGCCTTGATTTAAAAGTATATACCTAGTCATTAAAAGATTGACATGGAAGCAGAATTTATTCCACTCAACCTTATGTGTGACACATTTGGAATGGGGCCACAGACTGAAACATAACACACACACACACAGACGGAGAATGGAGAATCGGCTCTGTGATGTAATCCACTCAGCCGTCATGGCTCTGCGGTCTGTTAGCATGCCTCTAAATCAGGCTCGGAGCGAGTGGTGACCTACCATTAATGAGCCGTTTTGTTCAGAGTGGTCTTTGGGAAGAATTGCTACTGGCACATGAAGGTTACACTTCAGCTGAGGCTTCCTTCCCTTATTCAACATAAATACCACAAGTGGAGTCATATTTTATTCCCAGACAGATCTACTGTATGTCCAGGCCTTAGAGTACTGTTGAACCTGCTTTAGAAAATATTGCATGGTTTTAAACAATGGACTAGATAAACTTTCCCAGCCATTTAGTGACCGCAGCCATTGCTTATGAACAGAAGTCACAGAAGTCACTGTCTTGAGTCCTGTTTGTGTGTGTGTGTGTTTTTTCCCCCCCATCCAGATGTGTTCGACCTGTCGTTGAGTGACTGCTGTTTGCAGGAGAATGAAGAAACTACAGAGAATGGCATCAATCCAGAGCTGGCTAAGGTTGGCTACACTTTGCAGCCCTATGTTTTTCACTCAGTGTTTTTCAGCCCTCGTTGCTACCGGCAACAGGCATCACCTGTTCATGATGTGATGTTTTCACACTTCCGCTTATCAGCTGAACAGTTGCGATATCCCAAGTTACCTACCCAGCAGTGCTTCAGAAAAAGACAGAAGCGCAGAGTAAAACATGTAAACATTGCTGGTTTCCACATATTCAAAAAGTCACAATCAATTATGAAGGACAGGGATGCAACACTGACTCATAACATAAGTATCGTTGCTCCTTACAGGCTATTGCTGGACTTCTAGGACATAACAACAACACATTTAAACTGTTATTACTGATTTGGCGAAACCAAAAACTTCCTTGCGTTTTTGCTGATACCTTAATTGATATAAATCTATTTTTAATTCGCTTTGAATAATGCTCCCATCTGTGCTGTCTCAGTATATCTCAGAGACGGATGAAGGGATTCGCTCTGCCAGAAGAGAGGAGCGTCTGAATTTGTTCTCCCTTGACCCTGACACTCCTGTAAGTAGAAAGGTTTTCTTATCAAAGTTCTGCACTTTAGGTTTAACTTAAGGCATTGTTATGTTTTGATGTAATTCTGCTCATAATGTACATTAAACCAGCCCGACATCATGTAATAGACACGTCTCAATTGCATCATGGTAACAAAATGTGTTTCACCAACAACAGGTCCTGAGGAGCCCACGGACCGAACACTCGTCTACGGAACACACATCAGTGCGTCCGTTTGAGGAGAAGCCGGGCAGAAGGTTTATGATAACCTGCCGAACACTCGACCTCATGCTGCGGAGCTGCATCAATGAGAATGAGACTGAACCAGTCACCAATGTGAGAGTTTTACTGTTGATTTTTAAAGTTTGTCAGAGGAGCTGTTTTGCAAGGTGGAGGCCCTGTAATGTGAGCTGACCCTTCCATCTAGATTGAACCCTTCTTCATATCGCTGGCTCTGATGGATGTTCGAGAGGGGAGGAAGGTGTCGGCAGATTTCCACGTTGACCTTAACCACGAGGCAGTGCGCCAGATGCTCGGAGGCTGCAGCAATGGGACCATCGGTGCGGGGACTGTGGCTGGAGGTCAAGAGAATGGCCTCTGCTCTCCTGCTGAGAAAAAGCCAGGAGACTGTTACGTAAGCTTGGATCTGGAGAACTGGCTTTGTTTTCCAAAACAGGTACAAGCATGTTACTTCCTTTAGTTTGTTTTGAAGATGTGCAGTGGAAAAATCCTTCCCTTCCCTTACTATGTATTTCCCATGTCCAATGTTATCTGCCTTTCCAACACTGTCAATGCAGGCCATCTTCTCAGTGACCAACCCCCACACAGACATAGTGATGGTGGCGAGAGTGGAAAAGGTGCTGATGGGAAATATTGCCTGTGGGACCGAACCTTACATCAAGAATACTGACTCCAGCAAGGTCAGATTTGGTCCTTCACATTGATGGGTTTGCATGAATAATTACATTAGGCTTTACCTCTTTATATTCCTGCACAGTCTTTTTTTTTGCCTGTTTTGAAGAAACGTCAAGCTAAATATTTTACACTGACTTATTAGTTGGAGTAAGGAGGGAGTTTATCTTAAGAGAAATTGCTTAGTCTGGTCACAGATTTGAATGTGTGACACCAAGAAAATGGTTTTCCCGTAAGACCAGTGTTTATCTTCATCACACGTTGCCAGACAGTTTTAAAGTGAGTTTTTTTCCAACATCCCATCCAAGACATTTCCTGGCTTCCTCACTGGCAGTGCTCCATGTAGTACTTGTTTAAATGCCGAAGTGGATCAACAGATATTCAACCTGACAGAAGTATTGTTCTAAACCACCACTGATTAATGCTGTCTCTGTCTCGGTCACATAGAATAAAGGGTTGTTCACATTTCATTGTATTTAACATTATCATCTGACTGTCCATGTTTTTTGTTTTGCTTGTCTCGTACAGACTGTTCAGAAGATTTTAAGGTCCAACAAACAGTTTTGCAGTAAACTGGGGAAGTACCGAATGCCGTTCGCCTGGTCTATCAGGTCAGTGCCACTGTTTGGAGTGCAGTTTACTCAACAATTTTAAAATTCCTTTCATTTTTTTCCTCACAAACTGTCATTTTCCATCATCATCTCAATCCATTCCAGGCCTGTGTTCAAGGACAACCACGGGGGCCTGGACCGGGAGTCTCGTTTCTCGCCTCTCTTCAAACAGGAGAGCAACAAGATTTCCACGGATGACCTGATGAAGATGGTGGCAGAGTACAGGAGGTGGGGATTAAATGTAGACAAATAGAGGGTCACATACTGCAGACGTCTTCAAACAAGATGAGGAGTCCTTAAAGCGTTTCATCTTTGTGCGCAGGGCTGAGAAGACCAGCAAGCTACAGACGATTCCAGGGACACTAGACATTGCCGTTGACTATGTTCCAATGGAGCATCCGAGTATGTCAACACTTTGTCTTATCTGCCCACTTCTTACCATTTACTGTGCCATATGCTGTAACGCTTTCATTTGTCTTTGCTTTCAGACTGTGTGACGTCCTCCTATGTGCCAGTGAAGCCCTTTGAGGATCTGAGCAAACACCAGCCGACAGTGGAGGTGGAGGAGTTTGTCCAGGACACCACCAAGTTCACGCAGCCGCACCGTGTCTACAGAAATCACATCTACGTCTACCCGAAACACCTCAAGTACGACAGCCAGAAGAGCTTTGCCAAGGTACACCACAGTACAGCAGAGCTCCAACGACCAAGCACACTTTTACTTTTCCACACTTCACTTTTATTTCTCACTGTCATTCGTCACAATGGCCCCTCGTGTTCACAGGCTCGCAACCTCGCAGTCTATGTGGAGTTCCGCAGCTCCGATGAAGAAGTTGCCAAACCTTTAAAGGTACAAAACACTTATTGCCTTGAAAGTTATTCAGTTCTCTCCATAGTATGGGATGCTGGCTAAACATGTCCTTTTGTTGTTGTCCCCCTTGTCTGATACCACATTTGTAGTGCATCTACAGTAAGCCAGGAGGTCCAGTGTTCACCACGGCAGCCTGCTCCACAGTCCTACATCACTCTCAGAACCCTGACTTCTATGATGAGGTGAGGAAAGATGTTGAAGTAGAATGGGTTGAGTATCACGGATCGACACGCGGAGCGTTTTAGTACCTGAATGTGGTTGTCACCTCAACTTGAGCACAGTGTCTCACTGTCTAACCCACCATTTCCCATTTCATTCCTCAGGTGAAGATTGAACTTCCCACACAGCTCCACGAAAAGCACCATCTCCTTTTCTCTTTTTACCACGTCACCTGCGACATCAATGCAAAGACAAACGCCAAGAGGAAAGAAGCCCTGGAGATGCCAGGTAAGACAGTGACAGGGCAGGAGGCAGAACTTAATAAAACATGTCTCTTTTCCCCTACTCATAATGCTTCTTTTTCTTGTGTTTCTTGTTTTTTTTAGTTGGGTATTCTTGGCTGCCTCTCCTCAAAGAAGGCCGTTTGTCATCTCAGGAGTTCAACATCCCCGTCTCCTGTAACCTACCACCTGGATACCTGGCCATCAAGGAGGCCAGCAACACCAAGGTGACAGGACGAGGGAAAGACGTAGCTAGCATAGTTATATGGCGTAGAAATGTTAACAAACTCTGCTGAATTTACATATAGATGAATTTGTGCGAGATGAGGGATAAAACATGACATCCAGTTCGACCAGTGTTAATACGGAAGCTGCCTTCTCTTACAGAACGTGGCAGATGTGAAATGGGTCGATGGAGGAAAAGCTATCTTCAAAGTGTCAACCAATGTCGTCTCCACAGTTTACACTCAGGTAAGAACATCTTCTAGGCTTCTTTAGTCAACCCTTACTTTCTGATGCTGGCTTACTGATGTTTTATGTACAAGGTCCAGCATTTCCTGCCTGTAAATGGACCCATTATAGCCTGACATGTACATACTGTAAGTGCTGTGGAAAATGAATGGACAGATGGTTTTAAAACACTGTCATATATGATCTATTATCGGACATTGCTGTTATGGACATCAAAGTTGCCCTGTATTTTCTCTAACAGAGCAGAAATGGATGTGGCCCGTCAGGTGGGAAATGCTGGAATGGACATAGAATGACCATTAGTCATAGCTAATGAAATGATGCCGTATTCTCCAGTACTGTGTATCTGCAGAAAATGCACCGTGAGCTCAAAATGCTTAAAGCTCATTATCGGTTGTGTGCAACATAAAGTGACAAAAGGGTCTGTGTCTCTTTACGCTTTGCCAGTAGAGGATGTTTGGAGTGCTGCACAGCAATCTTTTGATTGGCTGGTGGTGAATTGCAGTTTTGGTGGGCCACTGTTGTTAGTTTCACTTGCAGCACTCCACAGAGGACAAATTCCATCAAATATTTATGATGCAGGGACAAGGAACCAGCAGTGAAGAAAAAAAACATGGCTAAAAAGGAGTTTAAAAATGATACCACTGTGTTGCTTTCTGTAACTAAGAGTAATAATTGTAAGTGTCCCCCACTCAACTGTGCAACCTCCTGTGTGCAGATGATTTGTTTTTGTACCTCGACAAAGATTATGGATACCATAGTGCGTTGACACTAAAAGATAAACTTGGTGGTTATTGTGTCTTGCTGTAAAATGTTTCTGTTTAAGAGCAGGTTGAGACTGGTGCTTTCACTAAACCGTCCAGGTTCCTAAATAGTGAGGCGGTGAACTTCCCTTTTTAACATTTTAAACTGTTACTTAAAAGGGAACCAGTCCACTAAGTGTTATTGCAGATGCTTGGTGCTGATTTTCATGATTCTGCTCTCCGTGCCAGGACCCCCACCTGAACCGATTCTTCCAGCAGTGCCAGAAAAGAGAGCTGGACCTCTCAGTACCTCCTACCTCCAACTTCCTCAACTGCCTGAAGGTCAGAGGGGAAAAAGCGGCTGCATCGCGCTTCTCACTTTATTGTGGCTGAGACAGAAAGCCAGGACCTACTCAACACATATCTAATTAGTGCACCAGAATGTCAAACACAATTTAGTCTTCTGTCTCCTCAGGATTTATGTTTGTGTTTTATTTCTTTCCACTCGTCTCATTCTCCAACGTCTCCACCTCCTCGCCTCCTTTCCACCCAACTTCCAGGGTCTCCTCAGTATGGAGAGAATCCCGGTGATCATCCGTTTTCTGCCAGTGCTGTTCAACCAGCTGTTCAAGGTTCTGACTCAGAATGACAATGACGAGGTCACTACTGCCACCACCAGGTAGGCAGTGGTACCACAGTGCCTGTAACAAATTAACTCACATGGGTTGGGGGGGGCTCAGTGGATTTGATAAAGCAAACAGTGCGGAAAGCATTCTGTGTTTAGAGTCTAAGTTGTGAAGGCATCTTCTGTTTTTATTGCTCTAATGACTTTATGATTTAATTGTGTGGTTATTCCAGTATCATGAAAAATAAAATGAAAGAGAGAAGACGTCCAAGCTCGTGTTTGACAGATGTCTTTAGTTATTATTAATAAAGCCTGCCATAAATTAAACTGAGGCTCCTACCCTGTGCCTGCAGAGTGCTGGTCCACATAGTAGGAAAGTGCCATGAAGAGAACCTGGATCACTACCTGCATTCCTATATCAAGGTAAAATAACAGTGCCAATAGAGTGCCATGTGCCAATGTGTGTGTCTGTGTCTGTGCATGTGTGCACTAAAGAACATCAGATTAGAATTTTTAGGGTTGTTGTTTTTCTTTCTGCTTTGTATGTGTCTGTGTGTCTGTCTCACTCCCCTCTCTCTCTCTCTCTCTCTCTCTCTCTCTCTCTCTCTCTCTCTCTCTCTCTCTCTCTCTCTCTCTCTCTCTTGGCCAGCCACAGCATAGTTAGGGCCATGTGCCCAGATCACTGTGCAAACAGACAAACAGAGAAAGAGAGAAGAAGAGAAGAAAGAATAAAGAGTGACTGAGTAGGAGGCAAACTAGGACATTCAGCTCGCTCAATGAGAAACATGTTTGTTTAGGGGAAAAATGAATAAGAGAATTAAAGAGAGCAGAAGAAAGCCACAAGATCTGTTTCATGTTGGCCACAGTGAAGTAAGACTGCCATGGCAAAGAGGAATGCAAGTGCGAGTGTAGATGACTAGCAGAGCTAATGGAACCGTGGTTTCCATAGTAACAGATTGGCATGATTTTCAGTTGTAGGGCTGCCTGATAAAAACTGCTGCGTGTGTGTGTTTGTGTGTACGTCCGTGGCAGGGGTTGAATTTAATAGTACGAAATACTGTAAATCAAATATTGGTCAGCTGTATTTCAAGTGAATGTAGTGCTTTTGTTTATACATCTACAGTTTAATGAATGTGTGCTCTATTACATATAGAACTACAATGAATAGTGAAACAGTTATTGAATCCTGTAGCTGCATTATAAATTCCAAAAAGGGGATAAATCCCCATCCTGTTATTCTAGACCATGTGAATAAATGTCTTGTTTTGTCTAACAAACCCACAGGATAGAAATAAAACACATAGTTCTCAGTCTCTTTTAATGAGCGAATGAATTATTCTTTGTAAAATTGCAGTTCTAAGTAGAACCCATCCTGATTATACATTACATGACAGACATTTAGTAGATGCTTTTATCCAAAGTGCATTCAATATTGAGATGTACCTTAAAAGAGTAAGAAGTAAACAAGTACATAGATGTTTATAGGGAAAATATACAATGAATGCATATGTAATTTAATGTCTCTGACTCCTCACCTTTTCTCTTTGTGTGTAGTTTGTGTTCAAGTCAGAGGCCCATGGCTTCAGGACAGTCCATGAGGAGCTTGCTAAGGGGATGACCTTTGACCTGAAGAGTAATGAGCAGGCAGCAGTCAGGAATGTCCTTAAGGTTTGTTATTAATAACTTCATTCTCTCTGTCCGTTTACTGCTAAACATAGAGTTTTTTATTCCCTTAACAAGGAGAACAATTCTGAAAACAAAGCAATGTTTTCGTCTGATTTTTTTATGCTGGACCAAATTAGACAGAAAAATAGTGACCGTGTTTTGACCTCTCCTGGTTGCAGTTCTCCTGGTTCTTCTTTGAGCTGATTGTCAAGTCCATGGCCCAACATTTAGTTGACTCAGACAAGTTAAAGGTATGATTTTAATTCATAAAAACAAGACATTTTTTTAATATAACCTGCCCGGAGACACAGCGGTTGATTGTCTTTTGCTGATTCTGTGCCTGCACAGCTTCCCAGACCTCAGCGTTTCCCCTCATCATACCTGAACCGCGTAGAGACCCTGGTGGAAACAGTGTCGGAACACATCTTCTGGAAAAACAAAGACCTGGCAGAGGAGACACGCAGTGCCAACTTAGCTGTGGCAGCTTTTGTCAAGGTGTGAGAGAAATATTAAGAGTTTGTGTTTTGTAATTAAATTGCAGCATTGAAGGAAACTGAAGAGATATTGATGCTGTGGGACCCAATGAAGTTTGAGCATAAGAGTTTTTCTAAGCAGTTAATGTTTCTACGTGGATCAATACAAACTGCATAACATTCTACAAATGAAAATTGCTTCCATTTACAATTGTTACCTATTGATTTCTCCGTCTGTTTTTAAATGATCAAATTGAACTTTTGTCTCTGGCTGCAGCGTTGTTTTACTCTGATGGACAGAGGCTTCACATTCAAACTAATCAGCAACTACATAAACATGATCACTGCTACAGACAGCAAGGTAAAAAGAAACATACGTACCTTCAGTTCATTTTGGGCTGAATTCAATTCAGTTCAATAAATATTACTCCCTGTGTTTGTTAGGTTTTGTGTGAGCTGAAGTTTGAATTCCTGAGAGAGGTGTGTAACCACGAACACTACATTCCTCTCAGCCTGCCTTTACCCTCCGCTCGCATCGCAGGTAAAACCCCATAACCAAACTCTTTTGAGTGACACCAGTCGTAACGTGATAACATACATCTTGCTCTCATTTGTCTATTAACACTGTCCCTCCGTCTTTGTCCATGTCAGATCATGCATTCCCAGAGCCACAAAGCACACATGGTAAATATGTTCATTCATTCCTCCCTCTTTCCTCGCACGTTGTTTATTGGCAGTTGAGAAAACGGCTGCATTGCTGCCAAATCACACCACATTACAATTCATAACATTCCATCTTACATAATGTGTTTTCCCATTCAATCAGTACCAACAGCCTTGAGTCTGATTCTCTCGACTCAGTACAGCACATTATTCTCTGTATGACATTAGCATCTTCTTCTGTTGTTGTTTAATTGCGATTGGCAAACAACTCTTGCTGCAGTGTATTGTAATATATGGTAATGCATAGTGCAGTATATAGTATGCTGATATATGATATAGTGTATATTACATGATTATAACTAATTCCTTTGTAATGTTAAATGTGCCATAGTGTGTATTCTACAGTCATATGATGATAATGGGATTCATGGAAAATTGGCTTGTTGCATTATTTGCTCACTGTAGCAAGATTTTTTTTTTTTCCTTTCCTTTCAGCATAAATAAAAAAGTAAATGTTTTACGTTGTCTGCTCCTCAGTGTCAGTGCCTGAGTACAACCTAACTGGAGAGTTCTGCAGGAAGCACTTCTTGACTGGCCTGCTGCTTCGGGAGCTGGGGCTGGCCCTCCAGGATGAGCAGGACCTGAGACACTTAGCTTTGGCTACTCTGAAGACGCTGATGGCCAAACACTCTCTGGATGCACGCTACGCCACCAAGGTAGACAGAACATAAGTTTATATGGTAGGAAACTAAAAGGCATCAACATTGAGTCATTAGCCCACAGAAATCCTTCCAGTGTGAATCATACAAATTCACGCACGCACGCACACACACACACACGAACATGTGATTGTTCCCAACAGCTGTGAGCCACAGTGACGGTGTTTTTGAATGAATGTTGGGAATAATAACAGTGCCAAATACAACTGACCACAGCACAACAGTAGCATTGTAGTCCAGTCTTGAATTTGGTCTAGTTTAGACTCGACTAAGTTCAGAGCAGGTGTTTGAAGAAGGAAAATTACAGGGAAATGTCAGTGTTACTTAATGAGGACCATTACTTTTCATGGCAGGATTATATTACATATTTACATATATAAGTGCGTACGTTTTTTCCTGCTGTTATTATGTATGTATGATACATGTTGACAATCAAATAATACTGAAGGTAACAGTTACACATATAGTACATCAATGTCTTCACAGAAGCCTTGTGGTGGTTGTGGAAAATAAAATTGTAGGCAGGACTTTTTATTTTAAAGCAGTAACCTAATTTTCATTGGCAAGTTACTACATTGAGGTCTACCTGAGCTTTGTTCATGTATTTGTCCTCCCTTCTCCTCGAGCCCGAGTCGCCATAGCAACAAAAAAAAAATCAGCAGGTATGAGTCTGTTCAGTTTTTTTGTCCAGTTGCATCGAATTAGACGTCTGTTCAGGGAGACCCCTTCTATGACAATGATCAATATTTCACGTTACAAAAACTACCCAGCATCAGACAACAGACTGATACACAGCAAGTGTACACACATTTTAAACATGTTATCAGATAGTAGTCTTATTTATTTTTTATTTTTGCAAATGCGTCATTCCCATCTTGATAAATACAATAAGCTGTTGCTTTGTCAATGTATCACAGTCAATATGTGCAGATATTTGTATGGGCAAATTTGATATCTGTCCATTCGGTGTTTTTTACAGGAGAAGCAAGCAAGAATTGCGTCTCTCTACCTGCCCCTGTATGGTCTGATCCTGGACAACATGCCTCGCTTCTTCCTCAGGGACCTGTTCCCCATCTACTTCACATCGAGTGACCAAGTAAGAGTCAACATGCAAATTATTTGATTGATCTTAAGTGCACTGTACATACTCTGAAGGCAAAACAAAAACATATATTTTTTTCTGCATTTACTACTTTTGGGCTTTCATTCCCAGTGTTTATGGTTACTTTCCATTACTTTCCATTGAATTCCCATAACACTACAAAAAGGTTAATGAGCTCACTAATACAGTACACAAATCATCCTACAAGTTCAGCTGGACGAATAGAAATGCAGGAGTCAATTACAGTATAGTTGGATCTTTATTTTTATTATAAAATAACACATAAATTATAGTAATTAGAATTTTGTTTACATTTAGAATGGGATTTTTAGCAGTTTTGTCAATATGTGGGTCACAAAGAAACAGAAATACAAACTGAAAATATAAAATAATAAAACATAATTTTTTTTTCCTTTTATCATGTCCTCTCCTCTGCCCGACTAGGGCTCTCGAGATGACCTTAGTGTTGGAGGTGGCGTCTCGGGTGGGATGATTCCTGTTCCCCGCCATGCCAACTCTGTGGATGCCTCCTTTTCCAAAGAAGTACTCAACTCCATCACAGGTAGCAGAGAGCCATGTGTGATGTGTGTGTGCAGCGGTGTAGTTCTCATGTCAATACAAAAATGAGCGAATGAGAACACAACATTGATGTTGACACCGCCCCTCCTCCCTTCTTCCCTTTACAAAGCCTTCTCGTCTTTGGCAGTTGCCATGGGTAACCACGATGACTCACGGGGTTCTCTGATCAGTGTGGACTCCAACCCTAGCAACAGTGACAGGAACAGTGAGAAGATGGACGGATGTGAGAAGGTGAGAGAAGAAAACAGCAGAAAAGAAAATGCAACAGCCAGTACCTTCATTACCAAGTCGGTATTCCTCATAACGTCAGAGGAGGCACAAGCTGGTGTGTCCCAAAAACGTAGACACATTTGTTGTATTATGTACAGCGTGCATTATCTCCATTGTGAGTCATTAACAATAGATTCAACTTTATATGTTGATTTATGTTAGGCCATCGATAGATTTTATCCATATTTTCTATATTTTTAATGCAGCGGTGTATAAACCTTTTGGCAGTACATTATTACTATTGCTGAATATTTGTTGGCTCAAGAATATTAAAAAACGCAATCTTAAAATACTGCACCACCTTTATTTCTGTTTTCCTCCAGCTTACTAAAACAAACTAATTCACAGAGAATAATACCTGTAACATGACCACTGTATCACTGCCTGGATGTTTGTCCTCAGTTTGCTCGACCGCAGTCTCTGATAGGCTACGGTTCTCGCTGTGACAAGTTGGATCAAGCTGAGACCCGAAGCTTGCTCATGTGCTTCCTGCACATCATGAAAACCATATCTGAGGGTAAGAAACGACACGCAAATGGTCTTACACACTCAGACCAGTATATACAGTTGACAAAAAATAAACACTTTTTGACTATGATCATGTCATTTTTGGTTTTTGTATATAGGCATTATACTATGAACCCCAGCCGGAGGTCCGTGAAAGACTTAACTCATATTAAATCAATCTATTTGTAAGCCATATATAATTAGGCAAGCATAACTTGAAGAGGATTATGGGTTACTGCTAAACTAATAAGACCCTATGAATAAAAACTGGAAAATGCACACTCAAAATCAAAATAAAACAAAGTGATATAATTCATTTGTGGTAGTAGTTTGATCCAGATCACTTTTAGTCATCCACATATGAAAGTACTGAAATAAAGCTGCAGTAGCAGGATGGACCTCTACAAATCTGCTGGGATGTGTGACTCAGTGTCTTCTATTGCTCGTTTCCAGATGTGCTTGTGTCCTACTGGCACCGAGCCATTCATCAGGAGATCTCAGACTTCTTTAACATCCTGGAGTGAGTGCTCGTCTTTTTTTCATTGCTGTGTTACTGCAGAATCTGTTAGGCTGACTACAGACACACACACTACGTGCAAAGAGAAAAAAAAACATTAAGACCTGGATGGGGTCAGGCAAGTGAGAAGAGAGGAAATGGGAATGTAGAAGGCCAGAAGGCAGAAGATGAAAATAATGACACAGTAAGCGAGAGAGAGAGGAATAACAGCTTGTAATTCCTATGAGATCTACCTCTCCACCAAACAGTGCAGTTAAATTAACTGCCCCTGTTTCCTGCTTTTGTCAGCATGTAGACCGCACTCGTACAAGGCAGTTTGATCGCATGCATCCCATTTACCCTGTGTTATAACAAAACATACAGACTGATACGTTTGCGTCTCCTTTCTCCTCAGACTGTGTCTTCAGCATTTCCGGTTCCTCGGAAAACGCCACATAGCAAGGTACGTGTTTACTCCATATCGCTTGCCTCACCGGAGATTGTGGTCCAGGCCCCCATTCAGATGCACATACTCATTAACTCAACATACATATTACTGCCCCCCCCTCCCACACACACACACACACATAGCCGCTGATATAGAATTTATATAAACATAGGCACACATGAATGCACATACATTTAAATGCATTCATGCACACATACGCACAGATATGAATGAATCGGGCACAGTCAGGCAGAAACACTAATATGTGTTCTGTATGCATGTGCACGCTTGGGGATGAGCCTCAAGGAGGGGAGAGGTGGGGGGAGTGGGGGGGCAGAGTGGGGGAGGTGAAACTCCTGGATCTTGCTGTTGAAAGAGAATCACTGGTGGATATTGTACTGTATTATTTGGCGAGCATAGGATGGGGGTTGCCAGTGTGTGTGTATGAGTGTGAGAGTATGTGCTCCTACTGGAGCTGAGCCATTGGCACTGCTCG
Organism: Trinectes maculatus; assembly: GCA_016785345.1. NCBI lineage: Eukaryota > Metazoa > Chordata > Actinopteri > Pleuronectiformes > Achiridae > Trinectes > Trinectes maculatus. The sequence goes on from JAFBJQ010000935.1 coordinate 223,468, forward strand.
ACTCCTCCATCTTCTGGTTCCTCCAGCTAATTAAATTAGCCCTCCTTTTCCTTGCAGCAGAGACATGCTGAGATGTAAGCCAACAAAAGGCCGGGAGCACACACTGCTTCACTGTGTGTGAGAGCATTAACAGAATAGAGATAGCTGGAGGCCTCACCAGCGCACTCAGACACAGTTGAGCCTGTCTGGGGCCGCAAGATACTTAACATTCATCTGTAATACCAGGCCATGGGGGATTCACAGTCAAACGCCTATGCCTGTCTCAGTGTCTGTGTCTGTCTGCCTGGCTGAGTCAGTATGGACACACACTGAAGATCAGGAGCGATGAATTAGTCTGGCAGTGGGTAGGAAGGCAAGGAGTCAGCCAGCCAGCCAATCAGACAACAGTTCAGTCATTAAAGCCACGAACAGCCTGGTTGCAAATCTTAAATATTTGTTGTGAGAATAAACATTAGCAATTGGCAGAAGAGTGTGTGAGTTCAATATCAAATACTGCTCTTCTGCTTCGTTTGGATTATTTGGGATGATGTTTGATGAATTTTATCTGATGGTTGCCTAGCAACGTAAGCACACCATCACAGCTGTCAGCCATTAATTCTTAACAGACTGAAATGAGAAGATATGAGAAAAATATGTTTTCTGGGTCCTGAAGATGCAGCCATTCTTTCAAACAGAATCACAGCTTCAAGCTAGGCCATAGTCTGGATTTACAAACGCACATGTGAACAATACGACACACACAACAGATAAATATTATTTTTAATGTTTTCTCCATGTTTGTCCTTGCTGTTGTAGTCTTCACTGCAGAGCATGCCTTTTGCCCCCCCCCCCCGCCCACTCCCACCTGTGCATGTTAATAGAACGTCAGAGTGGCTGCACATTCATTGATGTTGCATCTGTTGCATCAAGTAAACTCTGTTGTATTGACATCAGTGGTAAATCACCAGGAAATATATGCTGGCAGTATATGTTAGTTTTGTTTGCTTTTTACAGACAATAAACCATTTGCCACATTTGATGTTGCATGTTGACCTTCTATCACATTGCCTCCATGAATGGCTGGACTCCAAATGCTGCTTGGCTGAAGCTGCTGTGTTGACTGGCTGACACATTAGCTTTGACTTCTTTCTTCTTCCTGGCTACGGCACCATTTGATTTGTGCAGCTTGACACTCATCCATAAGCACCATGAGAACATGATCTGTCGATCATCTGACATTCAGCTTCCTCTCATCTGTACATCTTAAATCCCATGCTGTCTCCTGGTTTACATTAACAATAACCTCTAGCCTCTGCTTTCCACCAACCCTTGACCAGGATTCACTATATATATATTTATATTTATGCAATTTTATACTAATACTAACAATCTAAAACCACTGACTCTGCTGCACCTCTAACCCTTCCATGTGGCTAACCTCTTTTTCCATATGAGCTGTGGGATCTTTTTATTAATACACTATGGTCAAATTGGAGGTCCAGTACATTCTCAGCAATTCATTTAGGGTTACTGGGATACAATGTGACCTAATCCATAAAATATGTTACAAGATCACAAATGAGCAAAAATAGAGCGGCTTTGCAAAGTCAGATTGTAAAATCGTGTTTTTTTTTTTAATGAACTACAGGCACGCTCCAGCAGCTCCTAGCATGTCACTCAAAGTGAATAGCTGAATAACTGAATGAAACGATGTTGGTCACAACTTAACTGACTAATGTTAGCTTTCATGTGATTGGCTCGTGAACAGGAAGCTAGCAGCGGCAGTAAAGCTGGCCCAGTCCACCCAGTCCAATGGCACCTTGAAGGGCTCTAACCACCCCTCCCAGTCCTCTCAACCCTCCAGCCTCTTCCCACAATGGTAATCACCCTCCACCAGCAAACCCATCAACACCTCGGCTGTCATGGTTACTGCTGTTAATCCTGTCTGGCAATCAAACAGTAGTTTCCTTCATGACAACAGCCGCCACTAGAGGCACCACACAGACTATTGAATCATAACTACAACCTAAAAAATAATGGGAACTCCTCAGATAAATACATTCCTGTGTGTATTCATCCTTTATTGATTGTCATATCATTGTGTTTCCATGTTATAGACTGTAACTGTGTTCCCAGCATGCCCCTCCTCATACCTGTGGACAGTGTTGTGTGTGTGATTTGCCAGTCTCTGTCAATGTATTCCCATGTATTAGTAGATTACCAATAACAGCAGGCCCTTGGGACATGGATGCAGTTTATGTTACCTGTCTGCTAAAATGACAAACTCAGTAATACCATCGCTGCAGTGTAAATCAAATGTTAACCAGCACTGTCATATCTAGGATGGCATCATCTGGGAGCGAAGGTCACCGGCATGCTCGCTCCCAAACCATGCCCATCATCAGGGGCAAGAATGCCCTCACCAACCCCAAGCTGCTGCAGATGATGGAGACAGGTAACACCACGCACACACACTGACAGATTCAGTCACAGTCGGTGGAGCATGCAACACCACCTGTTCTTGGCTCCATGACTCAGATGTGTAGTTGAGTTATGAATATGTGAATCTTGTTGCAGATGGAAGCATTCAGGATGGAGACACACTGAGTCCGACTGATGTTGAGGCCAACCTGGCCACTGAGGTTGCCCTCACTGTGCTGGACGTGCTGGAGCTCTTCGTTCTCCATCACAAGGTCTGTGGTCCCTGAGCTGTTGAGCCTTTTCACAGTGTGTTTCATCAGTATTGTTCAGGGTTCAAATCATCATGCACCCTGTAACACCTTCATTTTAAACAGTTCTGTATTATCGCATTTAATTACATTTCCATAAGATTAGATAGACTTTTTGTCAAAATGAAATCTTGGTGTTTCTAAAAGACCGTTAATGAAATGAATGTCAATCCTGCTCAGATCAAATGCACACGCTTAAGTAAGTGGCCCTCTGCTGCCATCTGGTGGCCTTCGTAATATACTTATAAGACTTTTACTTATAAGTAAGATTTTTAATTAAAGGTTTTTCTTTGTATAAAGTTTTGTCAGATTACCTGTTAACACTGAAATATCTGGCCTTTTTTTCCTTGCATTCATCCAAACAGAAGCAGCTGTTGCTGGATGAAGGACAAAACGCACTGATGAAGAAGGTGCTGGACACCTACTTGCTCTTCTTCCAGATCAACCAATCGACTGCCACTCTACGGCACGTCTTCGCTGCCCTCAGGCTCTTTGTACAAAAGGTCCAGCAAACGTCATGGCAACGTGTAACATTTAACTGAAGACTCCAGTCTTTCTTTTCTCACGTCTGGGTTTGAAATTCATCTCTCTCCAGTTTCCCAGTGCATTCTTCCAGGGTAAGGCTGACCTGTGCGGCTGTCTGTGCCATGAGATCCTCAAGTGCTGCAACCATCGCTCCAGCTCCACCCAGACAGAGGCAGCTGCTCTGCTGTATTTCTTCATGAGGAAGAACTTTGAGTTTACCAAGGGAAAGTCTATAGTGCGCTCACATCTGCAGGTAGGTGGAACCAAAAGGAGTAGAGCTGTATGACTTCAGTGTCATGGATGCTCATCTCATGCCTTAATCCTCCTTAACACGTCAGGTTATCAAAGCGGTGAGCCAGTTGATCGCAGATGCTGGCATTGGTGGTTCAAGATTTCAGCAGTCCCTGGCTATCATCAATAACTTTGCCAACGGAGATGCTCCTCTCAAGGTATCTGGGTTCTCATGTTATGTTCCAGATGCATTTATCCATCATTGTAATGTCATGTTTTCTCATGAATGAATGTTCATGATCTTTTTTTTTTTTTTTTGCAGAACACACCGTTCCCTGCTGAGGTGAAGGACCTGACCAAGCGGATCAGGACGGTTCTGATGGCCACGGCTCAAATGAAGGAGCATGAGAAGGATCCAGAGATGCTGGTGGATCTTCAGTACAGTTTGGCCAACTCCTACGCCAGCACGCCTGAGCTGCGACGCACCTGGCTGGAGAGCATGGCCAAGGTCCACGTCCGCAACGGCGATCTCTCAGAGGTTACACACGTCATACACTTTATGGCACTTTAGGAACTTGACAAAAGACCGAAAAGGATGACTTGATCATTTGTGATGTGTCTCTTGCTCAGGCTGCCATGTGCTACATCCACATCTCAGCCCTGATTGCTGAGTCGCTGAAGAGGCGAGGTAAGTCCGCACTCACTCTCTGAACTTTTTACCGCATGGTCTCTGTGTGTGTGTTAAAATGCATAAATACCTTTTCATATGCAGAACAGTGAAGCTCTTCATGTATGCATCGTTTGCAGCAATGGTACATTTCTAACCAGAAAGTCCAACCGCAATCATCTTTAGTCAGTCAACAGACTAACACGGTCATTCAGCCTTTCAGGCATCACTCCTTCATATCATCATGGGGTTGATCTGTGTGGTTGAAAAGTGAGCACACTGGTGACTTGCCTGTGCCCGGTGTATTGTGGAATTAACCAGGAATCCACCTTAACCCCACTCGTTAGAGTTATAATCGATTCGTCTTTGCATCCAAATATTATTCCCGTTCATGTCTTCTGGTAGAAATCAACAAATCTCTACACACTTGGTTGTGCAACTCTGTCCGCATATGTGCATGTGTCCTCACATTGGCTTGTGCATGTCTCCCTGTCTTTAAGCTGCACGTGGCTGACTTTTCTTTTGCATGTGCTCCTCTTTAGTTGTGTGAGTATCTAGCATAGTGTGCTGGCAGCTCGTCCTTGTCCTTGAGCATAAAAGGCAAAAGCAAATGGACGTAAACTTTGTAAACAACCTCCTCCTCCTTCCCCCCCCTACCAAACAGGCTACTGGAGAGCCGACAAGCCCAGGATGTCCAGTGTGTCCCCTGAAGAAAGCCCTGTCTTTAACTGTAGCTCCTTACTAACTACCTCCCGAGATCAAGACAGTGAGTGTGTGCGCCTGGGGCCTGCTGGGAGGTCGGGGGTTGGGAGTTCAGAACATATAGATGAGGAGACATAAGCCTGTGTGTGAGAGTGGATGTGCATTAATACGTGTTTAAACCCTATGCAGCAGGTTGTAGCGCTGATGTTGACAAGGTTCGGATTAAAAGACATGTGTCATGTGCCAACCCTTAAAATCTTAACCTTCTGTGCCTCACTGTGTGTTGAGAATCACCGTTCTTACCTTAGTGGCATGTGTTTATGTCAGGTTAGCACACGCTAATGCCACCGTTTGTCCTTCATTCAAGTCTCACTGGATGAAATGATCACTGTCGCTAGGTTTGATCACATTTAATGTTGTTCATTTGGTTTGAGTCTGCACAAATGTGAATGCTTGTGTTCAATGCAAGAATTAGTTTGTTATGGATGCCTTTTTATATTTTATGTTTATATATATTTGACGCCAGCAATAACATGTGACCTTTATAGGAAATGAAAAGGTATAAATACATACCTAGACCTTGTCCTGATACCATATTAACCTGTTTGACACCCCAGCATCGTTCTGTATGGGCTGGGCAGCCTTCATGTGCATCAGCCCGAATGTCAAGGAGGAGGGTGCCATGAAGGAAGACACTGGTACACAAGACACACCCTACACCGAGGTCAGTGTTCTCCTTTAATCCAGGAAGAAAACCTATACTGTACGATCAGAAACGTTGTTGAAGGATTGAGAAGATGGTGTCATGCGCTAGTTCCTTTGTTCCGCAACAGTCATGGTGCCGTTCCATTGCAGGACACGCTGGTCGAGCAGCTGGAGCTGTGTGTCGACTACTTGTGGAAGTCGGAGCGACACGAGCTCATCGCCGACATCAACAAACCCGTCATTGCCGTCTTTGAAAAGAGAAGGGACTTTAAGGTGAGTGCTGATTCCTCCACTCTGCGTGTTTGTGTGTGCGGAGCTGAGTTTAACCCTTCGTGTGTGTAACCCCGCAGAGGTTATCAGAGCTTTACTATGACATCCACCGCTCCTATCTGAAGGTGACCGAGGTGGTGAACTCTGAGAAGCGGCTCTTTGGCCGCTACTACCGCGTAGCCTTCTACGGACAGGTGAGTAACAGTTATAGGTGTATATATCTGTGTACGTATACATTTACACACACACACATATATACGAGCTGATAGTTTGGTTCAGGGATTTGATAGGTCTGAAATGGAGAAAGGCTTTTAAGAGTCATGGACTCCTTATGGAAGATAAGGAGGAACTGAATGAATTGATCCAGTATCCTTAATTCCTCTGTCTGATTTTTTTCTTCTTCTTTTTTTATTTTATTCTGTATCAAGATTGCGGTAAGTTTTAAATGTCTTTGATTTTCCTTCTTCCTCAGTGCTAACCACTTTTACCCTTCTTCTCCTCCCCCCACTATTAACATCTGTTGCTCTTACCCCTCAAAGGGCTTGTGTTGACCTTGCTGTGGTCCATAATACTCTCCATCAGCTTGTGTAAACATTAAGAAGAGCTGGTGTCAAACAGCCGCGATGAACAAGGCGATGCTGTTAAATAAACCCCATTCACCTTTGACATTTGAGTCCAATGCTGCTTTTAAAATGACCTCTGAACTCGCCCATCCTGAATGTAATGCTGACACCCTGTTAGTACTAAGTTGTTCTAACAAAACCCAAGAAACCACCAGGCGGCAACAGAAAATCAGACTCTGCAGTGCACATTGTTAAGACAGCAAATGCAACATCATCTGAATACCAGTACACAAACGCACACACACAAAAACCAAGTAACCAGATTGGCTAATGAGTGTGCGTGCGTGTGTTTTCATGCAGGGCTTCTTTGAGGAGGAGGAGAGCAAAGAGTTTATCTACAAAGAGCCGAAGCTGACGGGGCTGTCCGAAATCTCCCAGAGATTACTCAAACTCTACTCGGACAAGTTTGGAGCCGATAATGTCAAGATGATTCAGGACTCCAATAAGGTCATAGACAGGACTCAGCTTGTTTGATGGTTATATTTGACAACTGAATAATATGTTTGCCTGTTTTGATCGTGTTTTTTTTGGTGAATCACTGGTTTCGGCGTTCTTTAAAAACAGGTGAACCCCAAAGACTTGGACCCCAAGTTTGCCTACATTCAGGTGACGTATGTGGTTCCCTACTTTGATGAGAAGGAGCAGCAGGACAAACGGACAGATTTCGAGAGGCACCACAACATCAACCGCTTTGTTTTCGAGACCCCGTTCACCCTGTCAGGAAAGAAACACGGCGAGGTGGAGGAGCAGTGCAAGAGACGCACCATATTGACCAGTGAGTGCTTATTTACAACTTTGACCCCCGTGACCAAAACGCTAGAACATATTGCACACATACACATATAGAATCTCTTCCTGTAACAGACTCGTTTTTTATCTTCTCTTTAGCGAGTTCCAGTTTCCCCTACCTTAAAAAGCGGATCCAGGTGGTGGAGCAGCAGAGCACAGAAATGAACCCCATAGAAGTAGCCATAGACGAAATGTCACGTAAAGTTTCCGAACTCAACCAGCTCTGCAACATGGAGGAGGTGGACATGATCCGGCTGCAGCTGAAACTGCAGGGCAGCGTCAGTGTCAAGGTGAGGTCAAGGTGCACAGAAACAAATCTGTAAAAATGCTTGAACTTATTAGTCGCTTTTGTTTTGTCTCACCCGCTGCCTCCCTCCCCTCCCCAGGTCAATGCAGGACCGATGGCTTACGCCAGGGCGTTTTTAGAGGAGAAGAATGCAAAGAAGTACCCAGACAACCAGGTCAAACTGCTTAAGGAGATCTTCAGGTACGACTTTTCTGCACAGTTCATTGCAGTTAGTTGTGAGTAGCTTGGTAGAGAGAAAGGTTAGGACAGTTTTAATGATAATGTCAATGACAATGATAGTAAATACAGGCTTTTCGTAGGAGAACTCTGTCAGGGCAAATGTTAGCCACAGATCTCTACATGTAATGTAAGTGCAAAAGAGAAAAGGAGTTTAATGCAGCTGTAGTTACCAAGAGTCAGTTGTTTATTTAAATTACCACATAATGTGAGTAGAAATTATCCTCATGTTTAATCAATGACAAACCCAGTTTTTGAAAATACTACGTGAATAATTAATGCTCTGCAATAAGACAACCTGACTCTGCCCCCTGCAGGCAGTTTGCAGAAGCCTGTGGTCAGGCTTTGGATGTGAATGAGCGGCTGATCAAGGAGGACCAGCTGGAGTATCAGGAGGAGATGAGAGCTCACTACCGGGACATGCTGACTGAGCTGTCCGGAATCATGAACGAGCAGGTCTCTCTATGCAAATGACTAACGCGTGTCCACATTTATTTCATCACCGCACTGTGGCCTTTTTTTAGTGAGTTCATTTCCAAAACAAGCTGCATCTTATCCATTGCATTATTATCCGAGTCTGCTTTTTCACAGGATTCATCAGTTTCTGTTTTGACTTTGCTTCGGCTCTGTTTTTTTTTCCCCCTACTTTTGTTTCTCATTTCAGCTTCAGAAAACTCTTCCTACAACCAGTGCCGCCTCTCACTCTAACAGCTGTCTGTCCACTTTGTCTAAGACTGGTATGTCATGTCATCAAATTGCCTCGTTAAGCACATCTTGTCGTTTCTCTACACGCTTAGCCCATCTTTCCATCCACCTCTCAGTTTATTGCAATCTATCCAAAAGCCAATCCGCCCGCTCTTCTTCTCTTTTGAATTGTCTTATTCCAATGCAAGCTTTTTTTTTTATTCTTGCTCTCGTCTAGATTCAGCACATAAGACAACCAGGAACGGAACGGCACAGCGCCTACTGAATGGCCAGTAGACTCACAAGAACGTTTTAGTGCTGGGGAGGGCTTTTTCTCTCCCCCATCACTGGCTTCAGTTTGAACATCAGAATGGCTCGTTGCTTATTTGTGATCGTAGATGTTTGTCGCTGCGGGGAGCAGCAGGTTTGTGGAACTGTGACTAATGGCGAATGTAGAGAAAAGAAGGGAAGACGCGTGTAGACCGTGGTTGTGGTAGTCTGTAGTCGTCCTGTTGTTGAACGTTGACTATCTACCCTAGAGGCCAGGCTGCTGGACTGTTAGCTACTGTTTGTTTTGGTTTTCGAGACTCGACCCAGGAGCTGAATGGATTTCCCTCCCTGCCGACTGATTCATTAGCAAACATACTGACTGACACACCTGCAAACACACACGTACAGCGCGCATGTTCATACACACTTGCATACAAACACACAACAACATGCGCCTTCTCTCCGCAACCCTGTCCCTTTTAGAGAACAGTGACCTTACTGAGCTTGAGGTGCGTTCAGCTCCGTGCGTAACATATAACTTTCTGGTGCATTTTGATGAGAGTTTTTACTTTTTTTTTCTGTGGAATATTAAACTATCTACAGATGTCTTGCAAGACCATTAATGTGAAAGAAACAAAAAAACCTTTGAATACAGGTCTTAATTAACCATGAATTTGAGAAGCTGAACGCACCCCCTGTTCCTGTTTGAATGTAGAACTGCTCCACGTTGCTAATTTGTACCCGTGCTAACATTCTGGAAGTATCATCTTACCAATTTTCAAACGGAAACGACAAATATTATGTTTTGTAACATTTTTATGATCGGAATTGCATTGTTACTGTTTTATTTCCTGTACTGTTTTGAATTGTAAATAAGAAATATTAATATTTAAAATGTTTGAAATGTTTCTTTTTATAAATATATACAATGTATAAATATTTGTTTAGCTGAATTTAAAAACAAGAAGAATGAAACGAAAAATACGGAAACTAAAGTTTTATGTATAACATTTAAATAAAATCTGGTTTAAGTCCAAAATGTATGATTCTACAATAGTAGAAGTCATTGTCCTCAGCATTTTTACCATGCACTGTCCTGACTGTGTTGCTACAATCATGTCTTCTTTTCTTTTGCAGGATGTTGCATGTTGCCATCTCAGTATGTTAATCATGCATCTGCATTGTGGACTCTCCACGAACGCCAAAACTGTTGCCACATCCAGGCTATTTTACTTGTATGTTCACAGCTAGGGGCGCTGTCTGCAAATCAGAATAAGTAGAGAGGCTAAACACTATACTATATGCTCTAATAGTAATAAAACATGAATTGATTTCTGACAATTCCATACATACAATCGATAATCAGCTAGCCCATATTTGCGCTCCTGGTTTAGCCTGTAGTAGGTTCACTTGTATTTTCTGTATTAATACTCTGTTTACATTTTCCTGAAAGAGAAATGATATGACAGTGTGGCATGTGCTCTGATGTGGTATCTAGTATCAGTATAATTACTGACCATGCAGTGAGTGAGCAGCAGAGTGGTTGTTTACTTATTGATGCTAAACCTGTGGTTGGGGCACAGCACATGAAAAGAGGTTAAGTGGCCCTAAACATACAGCTTGTGGAAAAAGACAGCACGTGGTCTTCCATTTCTCTCACTTGTCTGTCAGCTGACACATCTGTCTCTTCAGTCACCCCCCGTGGTCGCATACACCTGAGGTGCAACAGGTTGCCATTCACTGACCCCCCCCCCCCCACCACGCCACATCTTCAGAAACTCCTCTCCTTCCAGCCAATCCCTATTCTCTCCTACGTCTCATCTCTCTCGCCTCCCTCTGTCTCTGGAGCCTATTTCATGAAGCAGAAAGAGGTGGCCGATTGGGTTTCTCTCCTCCAAAGACTGGCTTATGTGTGTCTGTCTCCCTCCCAGTGGCCTAGACTGCGGCAGGGTCAGGTTTCTCTGAGCCAGCACCATTCACTCCGGGTCAAAGACGATAAAACCTGGTTACGCTGCAGGTCCAAAGTATCATATTTACCTGATAGACAATAGCTCTTCCCGACAACGTGTTTATGTTGTATTTTATATCATCTCTTAAGTGTGTTGGCAGTTTTTACTTCACTATGTGTTGGAGTCTGGCCAGTTAAGCTACAGGGGTTTGCTCAAGCACAGTCTGGTCCAATCAGAACTGGTTACAACCTGTGTCCGCATTAGCACCAGGGCATCATCAGCCTTATCTGTAAATTTCTCCTCTGTTTGCAACTACAGGGTTGTTTGATAAATGAGTCATATATATATAACCAGAGTCATTATATATATGACTCATTATACAACCTCACTTGTACAGTGAGTCAGTTTCAACGTCTTTTAAAATGTCCAGTCTTATAAATGATTTTCTTCTGCATCACTATGAACAGAAGAAATAGCTGAGAGGCTTTTTTTTTGGTTTCCCTCCTACATTTGTCTTTGCTAACAAACTAAATTAATATTTTAGCGGGAGGATATAGTAATCCCAACAGACACATAGACATTACACGAGAAAGACTATGGTGCCAAAAAAAATCTGATCCCTCTCATCTATTCTTAACCTGAAACATGACGTTGCTACACAGGTACGCGCATCAATAAGCTGTATAAACTTAGCTTTTTCAGTGACCCTGTGGGTTCAGCAGGTCTCCTGCCATTCAAGTGCCTGTGGAGTGCACATCTCATTTCCGACCCCTGCTTCGTTTTCCTGAAACTGGACGCCGGGGCTGATGAATAAAACATCCTTTGTATGCTGCTGGTTGATCACTGGAGCTCTTTCAGCTGTATAAGTGGTGAAAGGCGACATAATCTCCCCCAGAACAAGATCTAGACTGAGATTGAGAGAGACACAAACACAAGGGAGGACAGAACCCAGGAGGAGGTTCGCACAAGCTCTTGGAGCAGCATGTTAAAACCCCAGCAGCACAGAGAGCTACTCCTGCATGACTCGCTGCCGGTGTTTGGGAAGCCGTGGTACTGGCAGCGCAGGAGCAGCACCATGGAGAGCACCCGCAGCCTGGCACAGGTCATCATGGAGATGCGCGATGAAATCAAGAAGCTGGAGGAGGAGAACCGGGAGCTGCGGGGAGACTATGAACAGCAGTCATTTGGGACCAAGCAAGATGAAGCCAGTCCAGTGTCTTCAGGAGCAGGACAGTGGGAAATAATGGAGGAAAACCCCTATGTGAACCTGAGACGAAATGTGTCCGCACCGGCCCTGGAGGGACAGTATAAAGGTAAGAGCAAAAAGCTAAGGTGCCTATGTATGTTCCATAATGAAGCTCAAAAGCCTCTAACTGAAATATATTAACTGAACTAACGTAAAGATGTCCTGCCTACAACATCTCCTTTATATTTTCTATACACAAAAGTAAATCCATTCCACTGCATCATGTTCTTGTTTTTTCACAGAGAACACCGTCATGACTGTCCGCAGGTACTCGGTAGGCTCCAACCTCTCTGGGGCGACACTGAGAGAGGGTAGTGCTGACCAGGCGAGGCGGAGTGACTCTGGATGGAGAAGACTGCAAGATGAAATCCAGCACGGCGATGGCATCCTGAGCAACCCAACAAGAGGAGATGTGGGGAAAGTCAGCAGCAGGACCTCCCTGCAGGAATATGTCCATAAAAACAGGTAGAGTGGGTTTTTAAATAAAATTTAGTGTCCCTTCATTAACAGATATAACTTTGATTTTTTTTTTTCCAGGGCCAAGGTAAAGACCGTGTCCTTCCTTATACCCGTGGAAGACATATACACCAACCGTCCAGTTCTGACCAAACACCAAGAGGAACCGAAACTCTCTGAGCTGGCCTCCATAACCGAGACCGATTCTTGAAAGTACGTTTCAATAGCTCGGGACACAATGCAGACCAGAACTAAACCCTGTGTCCTGAAGCAGGTTAAACCTCTCCAACTAGGTCAGTGTAGCTTGGGCTCTTAATGAGTGCGCAGGCAGACCGATTTGATCACACCTGACCACACAAACAAAAGACTCTGGTTACAGGGGTTGTTTTCATCTGGCCACGGCAAATCCACACGTGATGAGGCAGGAGGATCAGATGTCCGGACTCCCCTTACCAACCCGGGGTGTCGATTCTGGAGCGATACATACACCTGCAGGTGACGGCCCTTTTACAGACACTTGTGATCACTGACTTAGACCTCGGCAGCACCGTCAGACTCACTGATTATTTATCAATGTTTCTCTTCACATAGTAAATTGAAAATCGGTCATCGAGGAGCAACATCTGATTCGGCCACTCGTGACCTGTTTCTTCTCAGTGTTCATAAAGAGCAGATTTTATTTTTTTTAATCGAACACTGTAGTATCTGCTTGTCATATATGGAAGTCCCACGTAAATAAATCCCTTTCTTTAAAGTGTCATACTTTATTTTTTTTTAAATGGTTTTTATGATCTAATCATCCATAAACTGAATTGACAAATTATTGTAAGACCAATTAGCTGCATTTTGTGTTTTGGAAACAAAACACAAAATGCACAAAACTGTTCAACACATCTGATCTTTTTCAGTCTTAAACATGAAGGAGCATACTATTCTGTTGTGTACATAGCTTTAATAGGTGGTGGCCATGAATTCTACTACCCAAACACACACAGAGGCAAACATAAATCATTCCTTATATTTCTCAAGCGATCGTAAATCAAATGTTCTTGAATAAAATCTTGATTTCTTCAAACTCAGTCATGTGGTTTTAGTGCGGTTTTCAGGCAGGTTGTGAAATAATGGTCACATGTACATAGACAGAATCAATAAGATCAAAGTTATTAGTTGTGTTTGTGTTTGTGTTTGTGTTTGTGTTGTGTTGCTCTTCAGGTCCGTAATGAGGTTTGCAGAGCTTTCATGTCCCTCAGCAGCCTCAGACTTCTCCTGCTTTTTTCTCCCGGGCTAAATTTGACTGCTTGGCCAGAGCGACCTCTTGTGGTCACTGTGGTTGTCACACTGGCATCATTCCTGTTGGTGTATCTGGAATTAGCCTCCCTCTTTAACTTCTTTATCTAGAAGAGAGATGAGAAAGGGTAACGGAAAAATACTAAAACAGTCACCATTGTGATGTTGTCTTTCAATGAAACCCTACCTGTGTCTTGTGTTTGTGCAGCTTACTGATCTGATCTCCCTTCCTCTCCATTTTCACCAGCAAACTCTCCTGCTCCCGCCGGAGTTCTCTTCTTTCCCGTTCGGAGACACTGTCCCTCACCTGCCTCATTAACTCCTCATGCTCCCTGTGATAAACGCACAAACACAGGATCAAATTCTAAACATGCAAATCACTCCCGATCGATCTGAGAAGTCACTACACTCACAGGCTCATGAGTCGCAGCTCCTCCTGCAGTGCTCGCAGTAGCTCTGACAGCTCCTCCCCACTGGCAGTGGAGGAAGAAGACGAGCTGTTGGCGTCGTCAGAGAGAACGCGGCTGTTGCAGAGTTGTGGCTGGTGTCGCTTCAGGAGAGACAAAACCGACTGGACGTTCGCTCTGACCGAGTGGCTGCAGCCCACCGACTGAGAGCCAGGCAGAGACATAAACACAGGCAACAAGTGTAAAAGGAGCGTAACATTACAAACTAAATGTTTTTTTATTATAACGCTGAAAAAAACAATAGTACCGTTCCTGCAACAAAAGGGACATCTCTGAGGCTAAGTCTATAGTGTGGCTCTGTGTATGACGACTGCGGTGAGTGTTTCTGTGAAGAGAAAATCAATATATAAATTATACTGTGAGATCCACAGGAAGATGCAACTTTGGGAGAATCATGTTTTAGTCGTTTAAGTTGTTTTTTTGTGACTTGTACCTGTGAATTGAACTTCTTCTCTTTGCCCTGTCTGGTGGACAGGTAAGGTGACACTGACTGCAGCAGGATCCTATTGGCATCTAAACCTGTCTGCAACTGAGGGGAGAGAAAGGGGGAAACATATCCACCTGTGTAAAAATGTCAACATTTACATTTAGTATACAGAATACACAGGGCTAGAGACATTACATCGTATCAACAGTGATTAAAAGAAGGAAGAAGGTAGAAAGAGAGAGAGAGTTGAAGATGAATGTCTCACTACCTGGATGGCCTTATCCTGGATGAGCTTCCTCTGGTGCTCCTCCTCCTGCAGTTTCATCTCCAGCTCACGAATCTTCACCTCTGTGTTGCTCTGTGTGCGTGTGAGCCTGTGATACTCCCGCTCCAGTTGCTCCAACTTCTCTAGCGGGACATGCTCGGGCGCCGTGTCAGGCTGTCGAGCAGTGGAAACCTGACAGCGCAGGGCAACAATGTACTAAAATCTACACATATGCTAACTAACTTTATTGAGCCTTAGCTCTATTTCAGCCTCTGAAGCTTCAGAACAGTGGGTTAAGTTTAACCTGCTGTTTGACCAGGCTGCTCCTGTCGGCCTTGGCACTGCGCAACATCCTCCTCATGTGATCCAACTGTCGTTCCAGTTTCACACAGCGAGACTCTGCTGCAGCGAGGTGCGTGATCAGCACTAAACGAAGAGTGAGGTTACACCATGACAACCACAGACGGAGTGATGAAGAGAAAAAAAAGCAAGGTAATAGACAGATTTTAAATTGAAATGACAATATTATTATTATTATTGTGAGTGTGATGTTATAATCATATACTGACCTTGGTTACAGTTGGATGGGCCACTCATGTCTCTTGGTGGGACTTTGTCCCTCTGGACAGATGTGTGGGATGTGTCTCTGCCAACTGTTTGCAGACCTCGCTCTACCTGTCCTTTCTCCAGGTCTAACCTCCTGATCTTCTCCTGGAGGTTCCTCAAGGCAGATAAGATGGCTGCACACACACACACACACACACACACACACACACGACTTGAGCACAATTGAGATTACATGCAAGAATGCAATGCATATGGGTATACACTATTACAAATATATTTAGGAAACATTTCCAGACCCTGAGCAATGAGTTATGACTTTGACTTTTAAATGGAAGACGAAATGGGTGGGACCTTGAAAGTATAACGTGGAAGAATGAATAGATGTCAGTGAAGCTGAGACATTCAAGTAGTGCGGCATCATGTTGCACACGTAACCATGGAGCTCTGAAACATCGCAGCACCTGAACAGGAACATTGTGAAGGGAGAACAACCTACACTAAGACACAAGCACAAATGAATCCTGTGAATACCTGCACTGCTGCTCTCTGGGAATGCCTTGCTGGGTGATGATGGGCGAAACGACTGATGTTTGCGGGGTGTGTGATGCACAAGTGTGTCGATGAAGGGGCGGTGAACGGGGTAATCTTTGTAAGATGGTAGGGACAGGGTGTCAGACACTACTCCTCTGGGTGGTGTTGGTGGAGGATGCAGCTCCTGCATAGGAGAAAAACACATCAACATGTTAAACAGCACACATACATATCTACAGTGTATATCAACTGTAACAAACATGTTATTGTGTATCTCATGGTGACTAATATATGAGCAACAGGAAGTGAAAAAACATATGCTCTAAAACTTAATTAAGTTGATGCTCTAAGTAAACTTACCATGGTACATCATGGTTTGTTTGTTGTTGTCGGTATGTATATAAAACATGAAGGTAAAACTTCAGGACGCTTTCAGGTCTGCAGCAACACCAGCTGGTCTACGTTGTAGCAACTGCTGCTAGGTAGCTAACTCCACGGCCGATATAAACGGCAACGAATGAATTATATTCACGCTTATTAGTTATATTGGACAAAAGACTCGAGTAACGTTACCTTGTTCTGCAGAGCATCGGCAACGGGTGGCTCTGACACTTTGTCCATCGACATGAAGCCAATCCAGTGTTTTGATTGCGTAAAGTAGATTAAAATAAAATTACACTCAGCTAATTCATATTATATCTAGCTGCTTGCTAGCATCTAGTTTCCACAGCTGCTGGAGCTAACACTGGTTCTGGTAGAAAACACATCGTTTGACAGGCGACAAACGATCCCAGCGTTTCTCTTAAAGGGTTTGTCTGATTTTATCTCAGCCTCACTCGACGGTCGCTGCGCGAGTAGCCGGTAACACTACTTTCTAAGAGACAACGACACCGGTGTGTCTCAATAAACAAAACGAACGCCAGTCGCCTGGTAACCGGAAGTGCAGTTTTTCTCCCGCAAGAGGATCAACAGTGTGAAAGACGATTCTTCAGCAGGAAACTACAATACCAATGAGGCATCTGTGGGGGGCGGAGACAGGGTTTGCAAGACTTGCCGGGATTTAATGGCAAATTGATGCAGTCGAGGAAGTGAGTGTCAAGCTGTGACTTTCCCTAGTTGTAGCATATAACAAATTTTCATTATCTTTCTAATGCAAATTTCCTCTTGCTATCCCTGTGGCTGTTGTAACGGTGAAATTTCCCCACTGTGGGACTAAAAGGAATATCTTATCTTATCTTATCTTATCTTATCTTATCTTATCTTATCTTATCTTAAGTAGTGTGTATTTACGTTGTAATATTACAAAAAAGTAAAAGTTTACTTTAACGTCATGTGAATATGTGTCTTTGTAAGACAGGACTTGAATATGTTTTCAGGTTCATATTTATTCTCAAAATATTGAGTTTGAAACGAAATCGTAGATAATTTGCTAACATTTAGTGATAAAGGAGCATTTCACACCCATTTCCACCCAAATCAATGTGTGGAGGAGAAAGTACACCACAGTGGCTGATGCTTTCATTTAATAAAGCCAACAAAGGTCCTGATGTACATTCAATATCAGTAGTTTTTAAAGATTTAGCTCATAACATGCGACGTCTCTGCTTCTAGAACGTCCTCTGTTGTTCAACTCTCCAGAGCCTGTCCTGGTCTGTCCACCTGACGTCCTTGTAACACTTATTGCTGTGAGCAGTCACCTGACCATGTTCCTCTGCACACCTGTCCCTCATTATCCCATCAGCCCTCAAGGCATACATATGCTACAGGTCAATAAAAGTCTATAAAGCTTCTGCCAGGTGTAGTTTGCTCTTACGTCTACGTCTAACCCTGTTGGAAATACTTTCACAGTCTGCTGCGTGGATTCTATTTCACAAGCCGGATTTTTTCATCTACTGACTGTAAAGGACGGAGCGAACCATTTCATGCAGGTACACGGGGGTGGTCGGTCAATATGGATGTTTACCTGTTGGTCTAGGGAGTCAGGACATTTAACTTTTTCAGCCAAAACCAAGTAAAAACAAAGATATAATTAATTTTATTATTATATTTGAAAAACAACATATTTATATAATCTATTTTTTGGGGCCCAGTCAGTCAGGGTTCCTTGGAATCGTCTTAACTTCCCCCCCCCATACAGCACCACTGGCCACAGGTTGGACTGGTTCTGACATCTCCTGATGATATCTATGTAGTCATGAGAGTACATAACCACGTACTCCAGAAATGACAGCAGACAATCAGCAGCCTCATGTCCCTCACTTGGACAGAATGGTCCTGCTAATGCCCATTTAGATATGACAGGGTATTAGAACAAGATAGTACATGTTGTATTTCTGTGTCATGTCCTGTGTTTGTAGTAGGATCCATCAGCAGAAACCGGACCCTCCTGTACCCAGCTGTGTGTCCATGAAGAGCGACTGGTCCATGGATCGACCTGTGAACTTCAAACAAGGACAAAGTTCTGATGATCAGAGGTAAGAAGTAGTACACGAACTGGATCATTGCTAGCTAAAAAAATCATAGCTGACTTGCTGTTAGAAGTATTAACGTTGGGAGGTCTACTCCAACTAGTGACTAATACAAAGAGCCATTTAACATTATGAACCATCAACATTATTAGCCGGTTGCTGCACACAGGCTGCATCACTGAAGAGGCGGAATAATGCTGACTCTGCTTATGTAATGTTCTAACCAGTGATCAGAGTAGACATCAATGACAACTACAAAAATCCTGATATGAAGTCAAAGCAAAAACACTTATCTGAGGAAGTCGGTTTTCCACCAGGCTCCTGAGAGGATACGAGTCGGTCTGTTTCACACAGGACCCATCAGGTCAACATTTGGACAGAATGGTCCTGCTAATGCCCATTTAGATATGACAGGGTATTAGAACAAGATAGTACATGTTATATTTCTGTGTCATGTCCTGTGTTTGTAGTAGGATCCATCAGCAGAAACCGGAGCCTCCTGTGCCCAGCTGTGTGTCCATGAAGAGCGACTGGTCCATGGATCGACCCGTGTACTTCAAACGAGGACAAACGTCTGATGATCAGAGGTAAGAAGTAGTACACGAACTGGATCATTGCTAGCTAAAAAAATCATAATACTTCTAACAGCAAGTCAGGTAACGTTGGGAGGTCTACTCCAACTAGTGACTAATACAAAGAGCCATTTAACATTATGAACCATCAACATTAACATTATTATCCGGTTGCGGCACACAGGCTGCATCACTGAAGAGGCGGAATAATGCTGACTCTGCTTTTGTAATGTTCTAACCAGTGATCAGAGTAGACATCAATGACAACTACAAAAATCCTGATATGAAGTCAAAGCAAAAGCACTTATCTGAGGAAGTCGGTTTTCCACCAGGCTCCTGAGAGGATACGAGTCGGTCTGTTTCACACAGGACCCATCAGGTCAACACTTGGACAGAATGGTCCTGCTAATGCCCATTTAGATATGACAGGGTATTAGAACAAGATAGTACGTGTTGTATTTCTGTGTCATGTCCTGTGTTTGTAGTAGGATCCATCAGCAGAAACCGGAGCCTCCTGTGCCCAGCTGTGTGTCCATGAAGAGCGACTGGTCCATGGATCGACCTGTGAACTTCAAACAAGGACAAAGTTCTGAAGATCAAAGGTAGGAATTGAATGTTAAAACTTCTGGGTAAATTTGAAACTAAAACATTTAAAATCCAATTTCATCATACAGGAAAATGGTGAAATCAGTGTGACAACAAACTGACACTGTTTTTGACAGAGTTGAGCAGCAGAGCTCAGATGTTCTCGTCAATCAGTCTGTCCTGCAGCGCCACACAGACCTGGACTCTATATTTATGGTGTGTAAATGTTCATGTACAACTTGTCTCCAGTCTCCATTCAGTCCTCTGTAGACCAGCAGCCTGTCAGTTCAATGACTGTGTGTTACTAACTGATATTTGAATCTGTTCCAGCTGTTGGAAGGTGGGATTGTCAGGTTTGTGAAGGAGGAGTTAAGGACGTTCAAGAAGGTTTTCTGTCCAGATCACAGAGAATCCTTAAAGATTCAGGATGAAGATGAGGAGGCGTTGGACAGTGAGAATGAGGAGCAGAGCAGGAGCTGCAGAGAGGCCTTCCTGAAGATCACAGTGAACTTCCTGAGGAGGATGAACCAGGAGGAGCTGGCTGACTCTCTGCAGAGCAGTAAGAGGATTTTTCTAACGATCCAACATGATGGATACATCTACTAACATCTCAAGTGATGAATGGAAATCTGTTCATATTCTTATGAAATGTTGATAACATTTTATTATTTATTGATTGTAATAATTTGTTGTTTTTCATCCAGAAACTAATGCCACAGTTTGTCAACGTAAACTCAAATCTAACCTGAAAGAGAAGTTCCATTGTTTGTTTGAGGGCGTGGCTAAAGCAGGAAACCCAACTGTTCTGAACCAGATCTACACTGAGCTCTACATCATAGAGGGAGGGACTGGAGAGGTCAATAGTGAGCATGAGGTCAGACAGATAGAAACAGCCTCCTGGAACCCAGCCAGACCAGAAACATCCATCAGACAAGAAGACATCTTTCATCCGCCACTTGGAAGAGACGGACCAATCAGAACAGTGATGACAAAGGGCGTAGCTGGAATAGGGAAAACAGTCTTAACACAGAAGTTCACCCTGGACTGGGCTGAAGACAAAACCAACAGGGACATACAATTCATATTTCCATTCACCTTCAGAGAGCTGAATGTGCTGAAAGAGAAGAAGTTCAGCTTGGTGGAACTCGTCCATCACTTCTTCACTGAAACCAAAGAAGCAGGAATCAGCAGGTTTGAAGAGTTCCAGGTCGTCTTCATCTTTGACGGTCTGGACGAGTGTCGACTTCCTCTGGACTTCCACAACACTGAGGTCCTGACTGACGTTACAGCATCCACCTCCGTGGACAAGCTGCTGACAAACGTCATCAGGGGGAAACTGCTTCCATCTGCTCGCCTCTGGATAACCACACGACCTGCAGCAGCCAGTCAGATCCCTCCTGAGTGCGTTGACATGGTGACAGAGGTCAGAGGGTTCACCGATCCACAGAAGAAGGAGTACTTCAGGAAGAAGTTCAGAGACGAGGAGCTGGCCCACAGGATCATCTCCCACATCCAG
>JAFBJQ010000935.1:256304-271198 GCA_016785345.1 Trinectes maculatus
ATGTGTATGTGTGTGTGTATGTGTATGTGTATGTGTATGTGTATGTGTATGTGTATGTGTATGTGTATGTGTATGTGTATGTGTATGTGGGATGTGTATGTGTGTGTGTATGTGTATGTGTATGTGTATGTGTATGTGTATGTGTATGTGTATGTGTATGTGTATGTGTATGTGGTGTGATGTGGGATGTGAATGTGGAGGCGGCCGTGGCTGAGGAGCCGCACACAGGAAATCATTCTGCATTAACGTCCCCAGATCACGTGACGTTACCTTCAGCCAGCATACGACAAAAACAAGTCAGAGATAGAAAAAAAAAGTGTAAACAGACAGAGAGAAAGAGGACGGAGGAGGATCTTTGGTTGCAGTGATGACAAGACAAGAAAAAAAACCTGATGTGACAAACACCCAAAGCCCCCAAAAATGAATGATGGGAAATCATGAAAGTTCAGTTATAAATAAATAAATAAACTGATTTTCCTGACATCAGCTGGAAAAACAGCAGCCTGTGTTTAAAGTAGCTGGTCACAATGAAAACAGAGAAAAAAACCTCTTCGCTCCACAGCTCGCTCTCAGCGTTGGCGAGACAGAAGGTGGCCCGCAGGGCGCAGACGTGGATTTCATTCATACACTGAGCGTCTGCTCCCCGTGCTGACGGAGAGAGAGAGACTTCCGGCATGTTTCCATGTCTCCCGCTCGCTCACACGGCAACGGGTATTTGACATCATTCAGGAAAGGTCATTCAACCTTCCAAAGCCAATGCAGTCATATAACATATTCACCCTGAGCAAAAGAAAATGGATGACTGAAAAAAAATCGACTTCGCTGAAATGGTTTGACTTTTAGTTTGTGCCTACGGCTACAGCAGAAAGACTGATAAAACCGATTGATTAAAACCGATTGATTAACGATTGTTTCCCAGTGAAAAGATAAAAACAGCAGGATCCTGATTGTTTTTGGATGATTGGATGGATGGATGGATGGATGGATGGATGATTGGATGGATGGATGGATGGATGGATGGATGGATGGATGGATGGATGGATGGATGGATGGATGGTTGACATACCTGGGATACTGTGTCTTCTCGAGGCCGTGGTTGGTTCTGCTCCAGCCATGTCCTTTGTTTTTCCATATGGTCCATCATCTGCACCGGACAGAGAACAAACCTTCAGACACAGTAACAAACACATTCCGAGTGTGTTCTGCATCACCGGTTCACCGTTTCATCTCGCTCTCCAGCCACGAAGCCCATCCTCCTCCTCTTGTGCAAAAACAACACTGACTCCCACTGCACATGAACACAACGCAGTAATCACCTGTTTATTGGACTGAACCATCATGACTCTGACACAACACCCGACTGACATCGCACATCTGTTGTCAACTTGTCATCGAACCTCTGAGATCTCCCAGAGTTCTCTGTGTCGGCGGGCAGATAGCGCCACACTGTGTCCGTGTGGTAATGTTTGATTGTCTATAATCTCTTTCAATACCCACTGATAATGAATATACATTTTTTTTTCTCCATGTAGCAGACAACAGCTGTATTTTCCGCTGCTGTGAAAACACTGTGACTGTGTGTGTTACGATGAACAACAACGTGAACAAATGTTCCCAAAGGCAAAGTCAAAACGTGTGCACTGATACACACAGGTGCAAACCTCCACCACCGGGACACAGCCATGACAGTCGCCTTCCAGCGAGTGCACGACTCTCCTCCATTCTCCATTATCCCAGACGTGTGCGTTAGCTAAACACAACGGTGACTGATGAGGAACAGTGTGTAATATTTCCACCATCATTTCATCTCATGAGCCAGAACACAGAAGAACATTTACAATCTAATTCACACGTCCTGTATCTTCACGACAAGTTACTGCCTCCAACAACCTCCATATGTATAAAGAGTCCTTCATGAAGCATGTTCTCTACATGACACATTTTCCTGTCTCCTCAGTGACGGTGGAACGGAGGCCATTGTTGTTGTGTGTTGTTGTGAGTCAGGGTTTAGTGAGCTGCACAGAGGTGTAATTATACGGTAATAAAGCCGCCACGTAATGAAAAGTTTAATAATTCACACGTTTGTGGATTCAGTTTTGCTTTAACCCACTTTCATGAGCTCTGCGTTTTCCTGCTGCTGAGTCAGCGAACGCGTTTAAAACGAAATTAAAAACAGAGCTGAAGGTTTGAAGATTTTCAATCTCTGCTGCGCCTGAAAATACAAAAGTAACTAATAACACTAATAACATGGTTCCTGTGTTCCTCCCCTCTCATGTCTCCATCAGACCTGACTCTGACTCTGGTTTCATCTCCGTCTGTGAAGACGTAAACACAGGACTCGTCCATATTCCTGTTCCTACTGTTCCAGGCCTTTGCTGGAATATGACATGCAATGAAGTTTAAGTACATGGAAGTATCTGTGTATACATGTTTTTACTCCTCAACTCAGCAACTAAACAACTAAAGCAGAGGCCTTTCAGGTAAATATATCATGACCTCTCATGACCTCTCATGACCTTTGTCCCAGTGACCTTAATGCTGAGCACAGTAGAACCTGCTACATTTACTGCAAATCCTGCAGACTGTCAAGCTGCTCCTTTTTCCTGTTTTATTTTGTGTCACTTCCTGTTTGCCGTGGTTAATGTTTCCTGTTTGATGAGCTGCCCCGCCCCTGATTGTTCCCACCTGTCTCTAATTGGCTCCACCTCCCTTACATGTGTATTTAAACCCCCGCCTGTGTCTGGGTCACTGTGTGGTCGTCTCGTCTGTGTGACTGTGTTGAATTCGTGTGTGTGACTGTTGTTGTTGTTGCTGCCTATGTGTGTGTGTGTTTGTGTGTACTGACCTGTTTTTGGAAAAGCCGCCCTGTTGTTTTTGTTGTGTTTTGCGTTTGTGTGTGTTTCTCATGCGTGACACGGATCGTGTAAAACAGAGCAGCGTTTTAATCGAGCGACTCGACAGAGGTGGCGTTTAGCTCACATGACAACGCGTGGCAAAAACAAACATCTCATCCACATATCATCAACGTGCAGCAAACACACAGGTGTGGTGACCTGCTGACTCAGCAGTTACGTTGTGAAGCTAAATACTGACGGGAAATATGAATGAATTAAATCTAAACTCATCTCATCTCGGTCCTGAGTTAAGATGATTGATGAGTAAAGTTGTTCCTTTAATCCTGACACAGATGTGTCAGTGCAAATTCTCCATGGCAACCATCCTCCGGTGCTGCCACCGCGACTCTCAACACAGACGCACAACAGTGGAAACACTGACATAAATAAGCATCCAGTTATTTCACTTCAAGGTCTCAAGGTCACTGGAAACTGATTAGACGCACAATTGACCAGACAGACAACGGCACAGAGAGAGAGACACACACACACAAACGCAGTCAAACACACATATTCTGTTTTAATCGTCTCTTCCTATTCACAGACACGCACAGTGTTGCCAGACAACTCTGCTGTGCCTCTTGTCATGGACGCACACACGCACATATGATTTGTGCAAACTGTCCGTGTAGCCTCGACGCACAACCACACAGCTTTAATGGTGTTTTATATTCACAGGTTGTGTAACTCTCTTCAAGTGTTACTTGTTACAGTGAAGTGAGGAGACAGGAACATAACGAACCCTATTCTATTCTATTCTATTCTATTCTATTCTATTGTGTTTGTAGACACTGTGAAGTCAAAGCATTGTGTTGTTGAAACCTGCAGGTAGAAGATGTCAGTGAACATCTTCAGGTTTTCACCTCAGGTATCGTTTGTTTGCTCTTTACTTCTTCTCTGAGAAAAACTCTTTCATCTCTCAGCCTCCGACCAAAAAAAAAATCTGCAACCATGTTTACGGGGCTGTGAAATCCAAATGTGCACCAGGTGATAACCCTGTACACGACCGTGCATATTAACATACTAATGACGCCTGGGCTGGAGATGCAGCAGTGTCTGTATTTACAATGGGCAGAAACCAGGTACCAGCATCTGCACTGGAAAAAAGGCTTCTCCAGATTCACTGGAAGAAAAGACAGGACGTCACTGAGAGGACGTGAAATGGACAGAGGACGTGAAATGGACAGAGGACGGCGATTCACCTGTTTCAATGTGCTGAATGAGCCATTTAGGCCTAAACGCCATTATAATTAACCAGCTATTGGGTAAAGCACCTCGTAGGCGTCCCCGCGCAAACGAAGCAGGAAGCTGCTGAGGTCAGACAGAGACACACACACACACACCTGTTCATTCACAGCTACAGTACTGATGTCACGATTTCACCCGGAAATATTCTTCACACATAACAATGTTCATTCCACAACATTAAACCTGAAACACTGCATAAAAACATACATTTGTAAATAATGTATCTTGAATCACATGTAAACAAAGACTGTGTCATTTAAGTATGAAGATATGTTTGTGGCAGACAACCCACAATACAGCAAACCAAAGCATAAGTGTGTGTGTGTGTGTGTGTGGGCACTTGTGGTGAATACACACACACACACACACACACACACACTCTCACAGTGGCTCAGAGTTATTGGATGCCAAGGCGTCTGATTGCGGTCATTATGATGCTGAAGGTGGTGAAGATGTGTAATTAGCTATTGTCCGTGACAACTCACACAGCCGCACACAGGCACACAATCACACAATCACACAAACACACAAACACGGGGAGTGAAGAAAGGGAGAGCACGGGGAGAGAGGGGACACAATATCTCATCTCTACACACAACTTGTGTCATCCCTCGCACAATATCTCCACCAACACACACACACACACACACACACACAGAGAGAGAGAGAGAGAGACAGAGAGAGAGAGAGCTATGTGTCACCCACACATATATAGAGCAGCTATGGAAAGAACAAGCAGTAATTAGAGTGGTTAATGGCTTCTCTGTTGTGGTTAATTGCAGCCTGTATGGATGTGGTGGTGGTGGTGGTGGGGGGGGGGGGCGGAGGGGGGGGGGGGGGTGCAGAGGAGGTGGTGTCATCACCACTTTAGCGCTCATGATCTCATGTCTTTTTTTTTGTAACTTTTTAACCATAACCCCTCATTTTCTCGATCAAACGTCCAAACTTTATCTGAAACGTGATCAAAACTTGGCCTCAAATGTCAAAGGTCAAGTTTTGTCATCTAAGAACACACAACATCCAAACATCGACCTTTATACAGCACACTGGTTTAGACACACACAACAGCACATGTGTGTTCTCGCTTTCCCCCTGACAATTACACTAACACACCTCAGCCTGCGTTGACTGTTGTCGAGATAACCGTTGTCGTTGTGAACACCTACAGTGTGTACAGTACATTCCTGATTGCGTGTGGCGTTTCGCTGCATTGGCGTCACGCTGTTGATAACATCCGAGACAAACGGGGCGATATTAAATTGTGAGTGCGGTCAGCGCGGTACGACTCCGAAAATGAAGTGGGTGTAGTGGAGCTACAGATAAAGCTCTCATCATTTATTCCCCATCCCGCCGCCGCCGCCGCCGCCGCCGCCGCCGCTGCTGCTGGGCTTTTATGTGCTCATCTGTTCAGCGGCAATGAAAAGATCGAATCAGAAATCACCCCCAAAACAATGCTAACGACACAACGGCATTGTGTACGTCCAGTGGAGACACATTTAACACCACCAGAAATAAAAGGGGAAATGATGAGTTATCTGACTGGAGGTAAAAACCAAAAAAACCAAAACGTCTCTTTAAGCTACTTTCACCTCTTTTAGTGTTAAAAGTGTGAGTCTGTGTCTGTATGTGAAGCTTTGTGCGTTTCCTGCCTGTTGGTGCGTGAAATAAGATGGCGCTCACCTTATCCATGCCCCTGATGCATCCTGCTAACTCCACTACAACTCATTATGACGCGGAGGGAAGAGATTACCGGCTCGGCTCATTCCGAGGCGTCGCCGTGGAGATGCTGACACCTGAGGAAACTGAGGATCAGGCCAGAGCAGACAGACGCCTGTCTCTCTGCAGTGTACCACCACAGGCCTTTCACACATGGACGTTCCCACAGGGACCAAACGACCGTCTCACCATCACCAGCTGCAGGGACGTGGGCAGATCAACAGAGACCAGAGCTGGACCTGAGTCCTCAACTCTGGAACAGGCTGCAACATCTGCCACGCCGAATAAACGCACACACACACATGTGTGTGTGTCTTTCTGGGATGTTTGTGTGACTTTTTTCCTCACACATCACATTCTGCCTGGTGCTTGAAGCTGTCAACAGGATTTGGGATTCATCCTGGAGACGTTCTCATCATCTTCCCTGAAGCAGTGGCCCAAACTCGACTAAAGTTCATTTCAGATTTGGGGGAAAATTTAAATCGATAAAGAAAATAACTTTTTTATCAAAGTGAACAACAGTGCACAGCGATGCTGCATTCAGTGGCAGCTGGGTCATCACGCGCCTGTGCATAAGGCTACATGCTACGTGCTACGTAAAGTGATGAAAGGTTTTTAACTTAAACTACTAACAACTAAAACAAGCAATAATAATAATAATAATAATAATAATAATAATAATAATAATAATAATAATAATAATAATAATAATACTGGTGATAATAATAATAATAATAATAATAATAATAATAATAATAATAATAATAATAATAATAATAATAATAATAATAATAAACATGCCTAAGGCATCTACATTGAGGCTGAACAAAACACACTTAATACAAAAACACAAAACTGAATATTATCCACTAATAAAAAATTAAAAAACAATTTTTTTTAAAAATTAAAAATTGTAAATAAAGCAGCACCTTCAGTGGTTCATCAGAGAACCATCCAGGTCAAATCCTCTGACACATGATGTCCGGGAAGTGTCCTTAAAAGCACCACATTGACGTCAGATGAATAATTAAAGTCTCAGTCTGTCCAGTGAAGGAATTCTCTGCTGACACTCACCAACACTGTTTGACCCGACGTCCCTCCTCAGACCACAGAACATGACAGCTGACATGGACTCGTCCTGATCCCAGTCACATCCACACAGGACGAGAGAGAGAGAGAGAGAGAGAGAGCGAGAGAGCGAGAGAGAGACGCAGGAGGAGGATAGGGGGACGTGTAGAGGAAGAGACAGAGGGAGAGGTGTGGACTGCCAAGCGCCCGGCGAACACAGTGGCTATGATGAGAGACGACTGGTGCTAACGTTACCAGAGAGAAAGAGAGAGAGAGAGAGAGAGAGGGTGGGGGGGTGGGGGGAGCTTAGGATGGAGACGGTGAATAAGAGTGAATGAGGTAAGGGAGAACTGAAAAAGAGAGAGAGATGATCTGGATCAACGTTGTTGGATAAATGTGGTGATGATTCAGTTCTTTTCGATACGATAAAGCCAAATTTCCCACAGTTACATGAAACAGTGAACACATCTGGGTAATGCTCATTAGACAGATGTGTGCGTCTTATCTATGTTTGTATGTTTTGAATTGTTAATTATAATATGGAATATTTATCCACAGCAGCTACCAACAAACCAACAACATCAGTATTCACTGATGGGTTTGTGATGAAAATGGAGATTTTGTATTCTGACTATCACGAGTGTGTGTCGTCATGACGCACTATTACACACACCACCATGATGCACTATTACACACACCACCATGACGCACTATTACACACACCACCTGGTTCACCAAACCAAACCCAGGACAGTTCTGCTGCTCAGCCAACACATACAATATAAACATGACAAGTGTGTAATACAGAATAGTAAAACACAAGCAACGCAAAAAACGAACAACAAAGCCCATACACATGGAAAAAACCATAACTAAACACAACTTTTACCACTTTACATACTGTTGTCGTCGAGTCCCATCGTTAGTTCAGCAACTGTTATGAAAACTGAATCATGATCCTGAATCATGAGAAACACTGCTCATTTAACACAGAGGTTCCTATAGTGGGGGGCCCACTCCTAGGGGGGGCACAGAGCCATTAGAGGGGGGCACGGTTTCAGTTTTGCGCAACAAACCTTTAGGTTTTTGTTTCTGTTTTTTTCCCTCACATGTAGTATTCATTCTTACAGTTCTTACAGAAAGTTCTTGGTTCTTGGAAAGTTCTTGAAACTCTTTCTGTGTGAACTTTGAACTTTGTGTGTGTACTGGCCCTTGGTGACCCAGAGTTTACTCTGTTAGTACAGATGATGGATGATGGATGATGGTGTTTGAGAGTATATATTGCAGTAAAGCTGTATATTTGTTTTTTTCATGTTTCTTGATTGTGACGACATCAGTTCCTGTCGTGTAAAACTGGATGTTTCAGACAGACGTTCATCCACAGTAACTATCTCACTCATATACACATAATACATGCTCCTGTGGACGCCCACCACTCCAGCTCATTCTTCAGCTCGGATCTGTCAAAGAAGTGAAGTGTAATCAGAGGGCAGCCAATAATATCTCCCACCTCCATCTGTTTCTCTGTTTGCATGCAAATAAACCTGCAGCTGATATGGAGCAGTGTCGACCTGCAGGCCCAGCCTGAGGTCAGAGGTCAAACACAATTTCCCTCTCCTGTTCTCCCACTGCTTGGCTTGGCGACAGCTCTGAGACTCTAAGTGTTGTGAGAGTGTGTGTTTTTTTTTTTTTGTGAGTCGCTGTTTCGTGGATGATGTTTTCGCAGTTTTATTGTTATTAGCTCGGAGAGGAGAAGGTCCTGGACCAGAACCAAACTCGGCAGAAGAAACCCGGTAGCCCTGTGAATGATGTTAAACTGAATCATATATTTACATAATATAGTAACACACACCCTTCACCCTGTTGGCCTTAACTGTCCTTACTGCAATAGAAAAACAAAGTTGTGTGTGTGTGTGTGTGTGTGTGTGTGTGTGTGTGTGTGTGTGTGTGTGTGTGTGTGTGTGTGTGTGCGTCTTTCCTCGAGGCAGGAAAAAAAAGATGGAGTGCAGGGAAGAAAAAGGTTAAAGAAAAGAGCGAGGCAGAGGTGGAAGGACACAAAAGAAATAGTCACGAAAATGAGTCACACACACCCACACACACACACACACACACACACACACACACACACACACACGCACACACACACACACTTGAGATGACATTTTATTTTACACACGGTCAGGGTTTTTCTCATCTCGTTCTCTCTCTCTCTCTCTCTCTCTCTCTCTCCGTCTGTGGGTTTCAAGTGCAAATGAATCCACACTCCGAGGATTATAGATAAGTACTTTAAAGTGGCGAATGATCGCCTCCTGTGGCTCAGAGCAGGAAACACACAGACACACACGTTAAAGAACGTTAAAGAACGACACACACACACACACACACACACATTCACTCGAGTGCACGTGCACACATGTATTTTAACACCCGGACTGAGAATCTCCACACACAAACATATGCACACACATGTTAGCGTCTAGACAACCACACACACACACACACACACACACACACATGGCCATGAATATGAACACACTCATTCAGTCATGCAGCTGCTACAGCGTCTTTTATTGACATCAGATGAGACACCACAAATCAAAGATCAGAGTTCATCAGCAGATGAATAAATATCTTGATCTTGATATGGCTGTCTGGTCAGACGTCTGGTCAGATGTCTGGTCACGTGACCGTCGTGTCTTTACAGCTGATACTAATAAGAAAACAACACGTGTTTCATATTTGTAACAACACCGGATGTCTCCAGCTCTTATTTACCAAACCTGTGTGTCTCTGAACAGAGCTGTGTTTTTCTCCCTTTAATTCCCTCCGTCCTCGTCCCTGAGTCTACGTCTCTCCCCCCCCCCGCCGAGCGTCTCCCCTCCATCATTTTAATAGCACTCGGCACTGCAGGACACAAATGCGGACAGATGGAGACTGGGAAACTGTCTGAGAGCAACACTAGAGACCGGAGAGGGAAAAGTGAGGAAAAGAGAAGCTGGAGGAGGAGGAGGAGGAGGAAGAGAACGACAGATGCGAGGAGCGATGGTATGTGAGGGGAGAAAAAGAGAAAGAAAAGGTGGACAAGTCAACACCTGAGCTATGATTCGCTGTAATGTTTTATTCCAGGAGAACAAAAGCCTCCAGTAGAGGAGGAGATAAAGAGGAGGGATGAACGGTGGAGGAAATAAAGAAGGTGCTGTGAATAAAGGAAGCAGCAGAAAATGGGGGGAGATGAAGTGAGACGGAGAGGAGTGCAGATCAGCGGCTTCCTGACGCCCAGAGACTCAAAGCCCGGCGAGTTTGAAATGCAAATGAGGCCCAAATCTGTTTTTCACTCGTCCTCGCTGGGATCTCAGGTCTGAGCTGAGCTGAGATCAGATCAGATCCTGCACCTGTCACTCCTCACCTCCTTCACTCTTCTCTCTTCACTCTTCACTCTTCTCTCTCTCCGCTCAGACCCTGCTCTCCTGCTCGCTCGCTCCGTGTGTTTCTGTCGGGTGTTTATGACAATGAAAGGTGAGTGGGTTCACAGGAAGGTTTAAGCTTCTGTACCTGAACCACAGGCTCTCTCTCTCTCTCTCTGTGTGTGTGTGTGTGTGTGTGTGTGTGTGTGTGTGTCGCTGCCTGCAGCTGAGTGCACAGCTGAGCCAGTTTATAGGTGATGTTGTTAAATCCAGCTCACTGTGTGAATCTGTCAGGGAAGATTTACACACTCACACTGCTCCTCCACATCTCCGTACTGTACATTTAACATCAACGTAAAGTTATTATATATATATATATATATATATATATATATATATATATATATATATATCCACATATCCACATATCCATATATCCATATATCCATATATCCATATATCCATATAGCCATATATCCATATATCCATATATCCACATATCCATATATCCACATATCCACATATCCATATATCCATATATCCACATATCCATATATCCATATATCTATATATCCATATATTCATATATCCACATATCCATATATTCACATATCCATATATCCATATATCCACATATCCATATATATGTTTGAACTCTCTGGTTTCTCTCTGTATATGACCTCGCCCCGTTTCCCCTCATTTGGCTCTTGTAACCCTGCTCTGACACAATGAGGCCAGTGAGCAGAAGTGTGAAGCCGGGTTTCTCCTGCTCCCTGGTTTTTGTCTCTTCAGTGGCTGTTTGTCCCTCTGGGTGATTGTTGTTGTTGTTGTTGTTGTTGTTGTTGTTGTTGTTGTTGTTGTTGTTGTCTGTCGGAGCAGGAAAAGGCCAAACAGCAGAGGGTTTTTTTATCTGCCTCATCCAACCAGACAACAGCGACACATTACTGCTGTTCGTCTTTACACCAACATGCAACACAACCTGTCATCACTTCCTGTCTCTCTCTCTCTCTCTCTCTCTCTCTCTCTCTCTCTCTCTCTCTCTCTCTCTCTCTCTCTCTCTCTCTCTCTCGGTTTCATATCTGTCTTATTCCCCCTTCCCTCCAGCTTGTCCTTTTCATCTCACTCCTCATGTCCTCTGGGCTGTTTCCTCCGCTGACCTCCGCTGACCTCTGCTGACCTCTGCCGCTGCCTCCAGTCTCTCTGCCCTCTCTGTTCATATTCATCCACAGAGCTGAACCCTGTTCCGACACATGGACTGAGACGAGACGCTAATCACATAACATCATATTGTCGCTAAAGCTACAAATACAAGTTCAAAAATGGTCATTTCACTGATGACACTACGATATGAACAGATGAATGAACACACACACACACACACACACACACACACACACACACACACACACACACACGTGCATGAAAAAAACCATTGTTCTAGTTTACTGTTTTGTTTATCAGCAAGTTGACAATGACTTTTGTACAGAGCTCCCCCTGGAGGTCAGGAAACATAAACCAACACCCCTCATTTTCTTCTTTTCTTTGTGTATTTATCTCCGACTCATCCAGGCCTTCTCCATCATTTTCTATTTATTCTTCTTTCATCCAAATCTCTTGAACTCACTCTCTCAAACCACTCGTCTGAAGTATTATTATTATTATTAGTATTATTATTATTATTATTATTATTATTGGCTGTTTTGAGGATAACCTGCTCCACACGGCCGTCTGTTGACTCGTCCCTGTTAGCCTGCCTGCGTCTTTTCCATCAGTCCCTCTACCTCACCACATCCCTCTTTCCCCAACTCAGTTTTTTTTGCCTCAGTCTATCAGCCTCCACTCCTCCTCATTTCTCTCTATCCCCATCCCCCTCCCCCTCCACCCCCCGTCTGGGGGTATAAATAGGATTCCTAATAAAGTGCTAATTAATCTCTGGTGACAAAATCAAAGAAAACGCATCTGCATCGCTGAGAGGAGCGATGGAGTGAGACAGAGGGAGGAAAAGAGGGAGAGACGGGAGACATGAGGAAGTGGTAGAGGAAGAGGAGAGAAAGAAAAACAGCAGTTGATTTAAAGAAGAAAATATGACAACAAAGCTCAAACGCTTTCATCAAGGGTTCGATCATATACAGCAACAAGGTAAATGTTATGGTTTTCACAGCACAATGCAGATGTTCAGGAAGTGAATGATGATAATGATACTGATGGAAGTGAGAGACAGATGTGGATTATGTCATGAATGACAGTCATTAATATGATGGAGGGGTTCAAAGCTTTGGATTCAAAAGGCTGCAAAAGGTCAAGATGTCAGAAACCTCCAAAAGTTAAAAAAAAAAAATCTTCACAAAGCTCTAAAGTAACAGATGGACTTTTAGGGGGAATAGAATTGGATGTGACCCCCCCTCACCCCCCACCCCAATAATAACACTCTACATTTACAACAGCAACTGTGTTTTATGATGATGGAGAACTAACGGGAGTCTGGGATACGCCCACAGGGGAGCTGACAGTGAACCTGTCTCACCCCCTGCAGCAAGACACAGCAGCAGTGCTGCAGGCTGAATGCACCTTATTACGATTACTACAGAGAGCTGACTTTTACTAAAACTTTATGACACTTATCCTGACCTCTGACCTCTGACCTGGAGAATTAATCGTTTAATTCTAGTTAAAAGTTTTTTTGCTTACACAGGTTGTCAGTCTGTGGGAGCACCTGAACTCCCCGACCCATCTGACCCCTTTAAAACGTTTTTTGTGGATATCGTGTTGTTGTTTCCGGTGTATTGTTGTGTTGTGTTTTGATTGTGAATGTGATTAACGAGTGTCTTTGGGTCAGTACCAAACGAGGAGAGATTGATGCCACCTGGGCAAAGAGGCATTCATTCCAGAGTCCTGTCCTGATTGGCTGCTGAAAGCACATGTTGTGGTGTTAATGGTTTTGGAACCTGTTGGTCTGTTCTTGTTACTGTGATATGCAAGATGGACGAGGGTTGTGCGTCTTTGTGAGGTCATTGTGTTTGGTCTAAATAAATACTGAATAGCAGCAGACACTAAAGTGGAGGAACAGTGAACTTCCATAGTGGCATTAAAACTTTCACTGTCTCGTCCTCTGGGTCGTCAGGCTGTTGTTAGCGTGATAATAATCCCTGAGCGGGCTGCAGTGCTTCCTGACAGGCCGACAGGCGGCGTTTTGTCCCCATTCACTGTTTTCTCCACCGCGGCGTCTTCAGGCTGAACTTCAAAGCCACAGATCCCGGAATTCATCAATAAATCAGCAGAGTGAAAAAAGCTGTGACTCTCCCTCTCTCTCTCTCTCTCTCTCTCTCTCTCTCTCTCTCTCTCTCTCTCCACGCGCAGCCGAGTCAAAGGACGACGACAATCCGACAGTCGTAAAAAAAAACAGAATCAGTAGAGATATTACAGGGAATTGAAAGAAAAACACAGTTAAATCCCGAGGTCACTAATTATCAACCAATTATCTCTCACAGCCACAACACAGACTCATTTATCGTTATCGTTATTTACAGCCTCATAGACTCAGTTCACAAACTTCAAAACCAAGGTCCGATCAAAACCAGGACCAGGTCTGTGTTCTACAACCTCACCTGACAAAACCTGTGATGAACCGACTGGGAACGATCACGTGTGAAACTCATTGATTCCACTGGTCACATCATATGGACACGTGATACAAACATGTAAAAACAGCCGAGTTTGCATAATTACCCCACAGCCCATCACAACGACAAGACGTTAGACTTAGTCGCCACATGTGTCACTATAGAAACACAACAGACGAGATCTAATGTTTGAAGGAGGAGAAGAAAAATGACATCTGACACAGTAAAGAGAGAAATATCCGGCCGTTTGGGGAAAAATCAACTGTCTCGAGAAGCGAGGAACAGTAAAACACGAGGAAGAATTTATTCTTTTTTTTACCTTTCTGAAGAAGCCGTCTCTTCAGTATGGCCTGAAGAAAAAGCATCTTACGCCACAGAGGCTCCAGGCTGGACGGTGACTCTGTCCTCACAGAGGACTGGAGGAGGAAGAACTTCTCTCTCGCTCTGCTCGTGCCTCCTCTCCTCCCTCTCTCCCTCACTCTCCTCCTCGACTCTACCTTCTCAGAAGACCACCCCCCTCCCTGCTGACACCAAATGAACCGGTGTGTGCATGTGTGTGTGTGCATGTGTGTGTGTTTGTGTTGTCGCGCTGAAGAAGAAAAAAGAAAAGTTACCCTGTAACCAGTTTGTCTGAGATCATTTCTGTTCTGACAGAGCTGATATTCATGTTTTCACATCTTCCCCTCCTCGTTTTCTTTATGCAGTAATTTAATTACTGCATTTTCTATCGGTTCCCCGTCACCCCTCTCACTTTCCCTTCTGATTATGCAAAAAAAAAAAATGTAGCTCAAAGCCTTCAGGACTTTGATGACCTACTTTTTTTCAGTCTTCTTCTGCGTCTTGTGGGTTTGTATTGGTATGTGTAGCAGGTCTCTCTCTGTTTCTCCCTCTGTTCCGTGTGTGTGTGTGTGTGTGTGTGTGTGTGTGTGTGTCTAAAGTGTAGC
>JAFBJQ010000935.1:271407-291407 GCA_016785345.1 Trinectes maculatus
ATATAAATAGATAGATAGATAGATAGATAGATAGATAGATAGATAGATAGATAGATAGATAGATAGATAGATAGATAGATAGATAGATATAGATATAATCTTAGATGGAGCTGCAGGGTTTACTAACAGAGATACAGATACAGAGAAACAGAACTTCAGCACCATGGACAGCGACGACAGGCTCCAGTCAGAATCTGACGTCTCATTCGATTTTCTGACTAAATAAATCTAACGAGTAGACGAGTTCATGTTGCCGGTCGATGATCAACATGATGAACACACAGAGCGAGTCACAGCGCCTGCTGAGTCTTCCAGAGCTCGATACTGGACGTAAGGGCTCTTTATTCACAGGCCGCTTTCCACATGTGAAGCCATGAAACAAGACATCGCCGTCAACAAGCGTGTTCTGTCACAGAGAGACGTTTCTGTCCAGGTAAAGAAAAGTTTTCATGTCTTCATGTGTCAGCGGTGACACATCTGAGGCGACAACACAGACGCACACGGAATGTTTTGATGAGATATTCAACATTCCACAGCTGTGACGCGTTTGAATGTGATGTGAAAGTGAAGCGCATGCAAACATGTGAAAAGAATAAGTATCTGAGCTCGACTTAAATCATTTCAAACATAGTTTTGCATTTTCTCTTTTTGTAAATCGTTCCTTTTGCTACTTCTTCTCTGCCATTAATGTCCATTGGTTCTAACTGGACATTAATGCTGTGAAAAAAGGTAAAAAAGTCAGTTAAGTTTTCATCGTCTGAGGAAAAAGGTCATTTCATCTTTTCAACCCATAATAACATCCTTTATAAAAACTGTCCTGTCTGTGTTCATTCTGTCATATGTCCTGATACCTGTGATATCATCTTCCTGTCTCACTCTCTCAGAACTCGCTCATCTCATCACATTGAGTTTTGTATCGTACGACAGACGGTGCAGTATTTGGCACCTGCAGCTGATTTTCAACTTCATCCCACCTGGTTGTGTCAGGTTGATTTCATCAAACCACGTCCTCCACTAAAAACAGCAGCCTACAGGAGCTAAGTGTTCAACAAAAACACACACACACACACACACACACACACTGAGTAAACAGGACTAACTAACACTGACATGACTCAGCTCCTTCCCCGGTGCCTCTCTAACATTTCCTTTTCTTCTGGCCTCATTTCTGTCCATCTCATTTTATATCTGAACTTTTTCTGTTTTGTTTTTTTGCACAGTGACACACACACACACGCCCACTCACACACTGCACACACACACACACACACACACACACACACATATTAGTACAGGGATGCTACAGAGGTTCCGCCAAGCTTAATAAGGATCCCATAGATACAGACACATACAGATTTGCATGCACTGAAATAATGAAGTCATGCCGAGTTCTGGTTCCGGCTTAATTAGGATCCCAGACAGACAAAAACACCCACACACATATATACACACAAACACACACAAGGGTTATGACGCACTTAATGAAGTGTGCTGGGTAAGAAACATGTGGCTCATTATTTTTGATTTTATTTTTTTAAAAAGAAGAAAATAGATTCGAGTTTATTTATGATACTAAATCCAGTGGTGGTTCAGATGAACCATCAGAAGCTCTCGCAGCCTCTGGGACTCCACCACCTCACTGTCTCCACTGTCTCCACTGTCTCCACCACCTCACTGTCTCCACTGTCTCCACTGTCTCCACAGTCTCCACTGTCTCCACTGTCTCCACTGTCTCCACAGTCTCCACTGTCTCCACTGTCTCCACTGTCTCCACTGTCTCCACAGTCTCCACAGTCTCCACTGTCTCCACTGTCTCCACTGTCTCCACCGTCTCCACTGTCTCCACTGTCTCCACAGTCTCCACTGTCTCCACAGTCTCCACTGTCTCCACTGTCTCTACTGTCTCCCCTGTCTCCACTGTCTCCACAGTCTCCACTGTCTCCACTGTCTCCACTGTCTCCACTGTCTCTAGAACCAAACCAGT
Organism: Trinectes maculatus; assembly: GCA_016785345.1. Lineage (NCBI taxonomy): Eukaryota > Metazoa > Chordata > Actinopteri > Pleuronectiformes > Achiridae > Trinectes > Trinectes maculatus. Next base: position 273,392 of record JAFBJQ010000935.1, read on the forward strand.
GGTTTGGGACTCATTGGGAGTCATGTTGTCAGTCTCCTCAGCTGACCTGCAGCTCCTGTCAGCAGACGAGCTATAGACAACTGAGACGACGACAACTGTGCACAACCCGAATATGGAGCATCACTGAAAAAAGACTTAGCGATAGAAGTATGTTTCTTTATTCTGTCCCACCTGTTGTAGCTATCAGAATGTGGCTGTGTGCGTGTGTGTGTGTGTGTGTGTGTGTGTGTGTGTGTGTGTGTGTGTGTGTGTGTGTTGGGGGGGGGACTCGCTGCGTCTGATCACAGCGTGAGACGCACACAGGCCACGAGAGGCCGAATGGTGACCCAGATGAGAGAGGAAACAAAGGCTGTTGGAGGTTTTGTTGTCTCCTTCCAGTGCGTCTCTGTTGTACTGTGCAGATAAACTGAACGAGACACTAATGGGATGTAATTATGTAACTGAAGCACAGAACAGAGGAGCTGGGAAAAAACAACAAAAAAAGCTATTCCTTAAAAACAACAACAATTTCTGTTAAAAAGAAACAGGAAAATGTTACATTTGCAAATGGCAGACTGGGTTTTTGCACTGTGTTATTTTTCATCGCTCGAGGTAACTTAGGAATTCTTTTTTTAAAAAAAAACAAACTTTTCAGTATCTTCTCTAATAAATTCTGCTGATTTCTTAGAAAGGAAATATTATAAAATAAGCTGAGTCCTTTTTTGTTGTGTCCTGTTCCATGTATTTCCTGTATTATTTTGTATATTATTTTTGTATTATTTTCTGTCACTTTTACTTCCTCCCATTGTGTCTTTTCCCGCCTTTGTGATCAGCTGATTATCTCCACCTGTGTCTTGTTGTCTCCTTCTCTATTTAAGCCCCAGTGTTTGTCTTGTCCAGTGTGCGTTTGTCGTGTCCATGTGAGAGTGTGTGTGCGTCTCTGTGGTTGTGACTGTTTGCTTGTTTCTACCTTGTCCTGTTTTTTTTGTTTTTTTGTCTGTTGTTACTTTGACCTCCCATGAACCAGACTGTAATTAAACCACTTTGGTTTTTGGATTAACTTGTGTTTGACTCGTGCCATTGACCTTTTGGTTTTGAACTTGAAAACGTGACTTAATCCAAATCAACGCTGGCATGAATTTAGATGAATCATTAAACTTAATGTAAAAAGTGTAAAACATATGTATGTACGTGGAGACGTTAAACTTTTGTTTGGGGTCAGTCGGATCCCAGAACTTTTAAATCCCTGTTATAAAACTCCAATAACATATATCTTAAAAGACTAATTTATATTTTGGTTATGCGCCATAAACGCACTGTCACACAAATCATTCATAGACGGAAAATAAAACTCAAATATGTTTTACAGCTGGTTTCCAATCCACGCCTAACAACTGTAGTGTGTCCTTTTCAGCTGAGCTTCTAGGAGACACATCGTCCCCTCCAGATGAGGTTTTTTTCGGACACTTATCAAACGTTTGAGATCCGTTATGAATGATAAAGGCCATAAAACAAGGAGACGTGTGTTTTTCAGTGGTGAACTAGAGGCTGTTGACTGAATCACACAGACAAGCAGTCGCTCACAGAAAACAGCAAAGCTGTAAAGCCGGCTTTTGCACAGGGAAGGAAATTAAAAATCAAGTCTTTTTATGGCGTCTTCTTAATGCTGAATAAATAAAGTGTCCAACCAGAGAAGTGGATCAGCTGCAGTGTGTTTGAAGACCTCGCTGATCCTCCTGGAGGATCAGGTTCAGGCATCTTTAAGAAAAGAAGCGAATGAAACGCTTTCATTCATTCATTTATAACCGCGCTGTAACGACTGACTCAAAGCTGCAGTTCCCTAATTAACAGCATTAGCACAACGATGCCAATCACTGGCATCATAGAATGATTAGAATTGTGAACATTGTGAAACCTGCAGAATGATTGTGTGAAGGACTGACAGGAACCTCACTGTCACTCAGATGTTTCCCTCCTGCTTCTGTTTGTCACATTCCTCATATATACTTATATTTCCTTAATTATCTCCCCTGTTCTTTCCTCACCTCTTCTCTCCATCACCATCATCCTTTTCCTTTTCTCCTCCGTCAGGTTTTGCAGAGCTCAACATTCTTTCTAACTTTTACTCGTTCTTATATTTTTTTTCCCGTAATGATTCTTGGTCATAAGTGTCTGCCTCTGTGTATCCATCCATCTGTCCGCCCCCTCAGACTCTCATCCCTCATCCAGCTCTCACCTTCCTCTTCCACTAATGAGCAGAATGTCGTCGTCGGTGTCTGCTCCAGATATGTCGGAAATCTCTCCTGACACAATCAAACATTCATCTCACACACAGACAGACACACACAGACACACACAGCCTGTGCATGCCCTCCTCCCTGAGACTTCTGAGGAGAGTTTGATCATCTTCTTCCTGCATGTATACACTCGTATCACACAAAATACCCTAAAATATCTTATTCTTCGCTGCACCGAGTCAGAGATATATTAAAGTCAATTTAAACACGCGTTTCAAAACATGTTGGATTGTGATGTGATGTTGTAGTCAATCAGCAGAGGGCGCTGATGGAGCAGGACGGGATGGATGGGGGGGTTAAAAGTGTAAAGGGGAGAGTATGTGATTCAAGAAACGGAGAGATGAGACAGGAACAGAGGACAACAAGAAGAATCAGAATAAAAGACAGAAAGAGGAGATTATTATTATTATTATCTGTGTCATGATGTCTGTTTTGGGGCTGTTTCCTGTTTTACTTTGATAGTCTGTTTTCCTGTTGTTAAGTTGCCTTACTACCCTTCTGCTTGATTACATGATGAATTTCACCTGCGTATAATCTTTAAGTATATATACCTGGTGTTTCCCCATTGTTCTTTGCCAGTTGCCAGGATTCATCCTCTGGAGACCAGCAATACTTTATCACACGCAAACACAATCTCCATCCAAAGCTGTTAAGACGTTTACTTCCCAAATGTTCGTCTCATACAGGTACTACAGGAAAATAGGTCAGACAGATTTGCACTGTTCATCCTCTGAGGAAAATGAATGTAAATGTGAATTTAATCTGGCTGACGGGCCCATTCGTAACAGTCCAACGGTAACATCCACTGATCCAGGTGTCACATGGGTCAATTGCTAAAGCTAAAGCATGAGAGGACTCTTCTGTCCAGAATGAACATACTTTTAAACAATGATCATGCAAACATGTGTGCATATAACATTAAGATGGAACATATGTGTGTGTGGCTCATTTCCCCTACAGGAGAACAAAGACACTCACTGACAGCATGATGACGCCGGATCATTGTCCCACTGCCATCTTTTTGTCTCTTTACTAGAAATGTCCAATATTATCAGCCAATATTGGCATTTAAATGTAATATCGTAAATTATTAAAAAATAATAATAAATTATTATTGGTTTTTACTTTTTTTAATGACACAACTTGCACACATGATACATCAAACTCTTCAGCTACTTCTCCTCGAACTCAAAATGTCAAAATGTGAGAGATGTGATGTGTAGTTTTTTGAGATACTTTTGTTTAGTTTTGTTTGCTTACCTGAAATGATTTCGTTTTTTTTTTCTGGGCACATATATCAGTATCGGTTGATATCGGTATCTGAAATTAATACTTGGTCAATATCAGTATGTTGGATATTGGTAAAAAAAAAAGCCAATATCGAACATCCCACTGTGACACGTGACTGAATAAACGACACAGGCTTGTTGGTGTATGTGACACTGTTAGCGGCTATACATTACACCGTGATACTGTATAAACCCACAGTGGTATTAAACACTTAGCTGTCGGTTGTATTGACGTTACTGCAGTCGATGGTTTCTCTTTCAGTACATAAATACATATTTAATACGATGCCCAGTGGACAGATTGACCTCAGGTGGTAACAGCTGCTCGCACACATTTCACAGCACATTACATAACCCACTGATCAGCAGGTGATGGAGATGCACCAGGACGGAGAGGAGGAGATGAATGCGAGTGACTAACCAGGGAGGCAAACATCACTTTAAATACTGCATGAGGAAGAAAACGGCTTCATCGTGTTTGTTTGAGTTCCGAGATTCACACATTGTGTTTTTTTGTTTTTTTACATCCTCAGCTCCTGGATTCACAGCCAGGAGGCCGAGTTTAGAGAGGACGACTTCAGACACTGGATTTCATCTCCTCTCTCTGCCGGATCTGTATCTCCTGATGTTTGACTCTGTGGTAAACGCTGGTTATTAAGATGCTTTCAGCCAAACTGTAGATTAGAATATGATGCGTCGCACTCGACTGACGATCAGATCTACATCAGTGTTGCAACCAACGTTAACCATTTATTCACCAGTCATGTTGTAATCATGCTCTTTCATACCAGTTATGTCCAGATCCTATATGTGTGTGTGTGTGTGTGTTATGAATAACACTCTGTATCATCTCTGCACAAGAGCTTGTTATATGTCATGACACAATTAATAATATACGATGTGAGTTTTACGCTGCGGTGACTCTATAAATAATACATTGCCCGATGTATGTGTTTGTGTGTGTGTCTGTGTGTGTGCGTGTATACTTTGACAATGTGTAATGTACTGAGCTGCAGCAGAGCGTTGCTGATGTTCAGAAGCAGCAGCAGCAGCAGCAGCAGTGAAAAGTCTCAGCAGCAGACTTCATGTGTTACGTCCACACAGTTTTAGCTCGTCTGACACTGCGCAGGCAACAACAACCTCCAATTACAAACACAAAAGCCGAGTCGGTCAGGAAAACACAACCCCGTCTCTCGCTGCACGCTGAAAGCTCTTTACCTCAAATATCAAACAGCCTCCTCCTCCACTTGTGTTAATCTGTTTCAGGAACATGGAGATATCACTGAGTCGCAGCATCACACTGTTCCAACTGCTGCCACCTTGTGTCGTGTCTCTGACCTTTTTACCGCTATGTGGTTATTCCAGCTCTTCAGAACACAACAAAATATATTTAGACGTAAACAAACAGTTAATTCAGACGATTCAATGCACATGCGCATGATGACGTCCATTTCTACACCACCTATCCTACAATACATTTCATAAAACCCGAGATAAAATGGTTTAGCTCCGATCTTAATGGTAAAGTTACTTCTGTTTCTCAGATAACATCCTGACTGAAAGATAGCGGATCACACTGTGGGTCATTTCAAATGATGGTTCTGTTCTTAGTTAATGTTGTTAGCAACAACTGTGTCAAAATGGCTTTTGTGTGAAGAATCTATTCACAAAAGCAGCTTCCTCACATTTTTGTGGCCTCGCTCTTCTCACATACAGACCAGCTGTGGAGGATTCTCTGGTTCCTTTTGTTGCTGATAGGGTATTAAACAGTCAAAGATGTATGAGGCTATTAGGAGCTTTGCAGGCAATAAAAAGACCTTAAAATCAATTCTAAAAAAACAATGAGCAGGCGCAGCTCGGCGGGAACAGGACTGATGTCTTCTCTCCTCTCAGTCCAAGTTAAATGTCCTGCTGCTGAATTCTTCATGAGTTCTAGTTTTATTGACTTTTAGACTCTTTGAAAGGTTAGTAAAAAAAAAAAGAGTGCATTGCAGAAGACTGCTCTACAAGTAATAAAACATGGAAGAGTTTGTCTGGAGGGAACCTAAAATGACACCATTTATCCATTATCACCAAGAGTTCAAACTAGTCATCATGGAACAAAGGTTGTCTCTTTTTGTTGGCTCGGTTGAGTTGAAGATATTATCTGCATAGCTAAAAAAATTAACTTTTGACATAATCAATTGCAAACGTATCAAAAAAGCAAAGGACCCAGACAGCTTCCCTGTGGTACACCTAAGGCCTACTCATAAAACTGGCACAGACACATAAAACTGCCTTCTTCTGTGAATTAGAAGGTTGTTTAAAACAATGAAACAATTCAAATGAATCAGTTTCTCACAGTGGTGAAATAAAATATTGTGATCACTGGTGTCTAAAAACTGACACATTTAAATAATCCTACGTGTTGTTGTGGGATTTAGTAAGGATCCTTTGAGCTCCTCCAATGGAATGTGTTATTATGCGTTATCTTATATGGAGTTCAGTGGAGCATTCAGTGGACACAGACAACATGCGTGTAGCTTGGTTAGGATTTCACTAGGCAACATCTAATCAATAACATCCACAGCTATTTCACCCTGCCTTTATTCTATAATCGTCTCGTTCAGTCAGTTTCATTGTTGAACTGATGGAGTAAATGAGCCTAAGAAATCCTATGTGACAATAAATAGAGGAAATCCTTATTAAATATAGCAACGCAACGAAAACAGACTGAGTCAGGAGCCTGGGGGGGATATGGGGCAAATTAAAATCTGCCCCCACCTGCCACGTTTTCCTGCTGAGGCTAATATCACCAGATATGAAGGTGTCAGCACTGCTGAGTTATAGGCACTCATCGAGGTGTCAAGAGTGTTTGTGTGTAAGTAGTTGTACGATACAGCAGCTGTGGGAAGAGCTAGAGGCAAAGTGTGTTTGTTCTGTCAGTGAACTAAATTCACCACGAGTCAGTGAAGGAGGCTGCTGAGAACCTACAGAACAAGCTAGAATATACGTTTTCATTAAGCTGGGTCACCATGCGAGACTAAGACTATGATTACATTTTTAAAAACACGGCGCAGGAGCTGACAGCGACGCCACCGCAGTGCTACGCTGTGATGTGAGTCGTCGTCTGAATCAACGTGGCTCGATGTGAGACGCTGACTCAAGTCACTTCAAGCTCTGTAGCAGAACATCAACACAGGTAGATTACATAGAAAATAACTCATTGTCTTATCAGCAGCTGAAACTATTTATGTTATGTTCACATCATATATGTCCGTGTTGTACTTCCTGAGTTACTTGTCCACTGGGTTTCTCTGTATATGCAGTGCAGAGCTGTGTGTGTGTGTGTGGGGGGGGGGGGGGGGGAAATGGGGGGGGGGGGGCAGAGAAATGAAATCTTCATGAGATCAGAAATGAGCACATTTATTATAAATGACCCAGACGCTGCCTCATCCACAAATCTAATCCAAGTTAGCGGCGGTTTAACGTGATTTCACAGACGCTCGCGCACCGAAGTGCGTCTTTAATATTCTGAAACCATTTATCTGCTGTTTGAAGAACGGGACACTGGGGCTCACAGAGAGACGGCAGATAAATCAGAGGAAAACCCAACAGTTGTTTGTTGCATTATGCAGACAATGAAAAAAAAAAACAAGCACAAAGTCACTCAGACGAGCAGAGATCTGGTTGAGAGGCGATGCCATTAAAATCAACTCCATTTCCCAAATTATATCCACAACAATAAATACAACAACAATAATATCTACAATTAACAATCTGTCTATTATGGTGCCATAATGACACCGTTATTCATTTTATTTCATTGTAAACTTAACAAAAACAATTAAAAATTTTTCAATGATTGTGTTGTTAAATGTTAAAAGTAAGATGACTCTCTGTTGTGTATTTACTTATAAGCAGTTTCCCACATTTTGAGCTATTGCATATGAAGGGTCTACAATAACAGTCAGTATGTGTTATAATGACAACTTAATTGGTTAATTGTGGTTAAAAAAAGAAAAACAGTCGTACTCAACAGAGACCGGGGGCATTCAGCTCCTACATGTACAGTATTATCTGCAGCAGTGCAGTGACTGTGGAAACCGGAGCTGCTGAGTGAGGCTCGCTCTGCGCGGCGATGGAAACGCGTCATCGCAAAGAGCCTGAGGACGGAATTAAAGCGAACTGTGACAAACCAAACCAGCTTTGAACGGGGGAGGTGGCCCTGTCTCCCTCAGGCCGACACAGACGCATCAAACCCACAATTCCATAAGCCACAACGTGCAACTGACGAGCTGCAGGAAACGAACGGCGAGGAATTTACATATGAATCCTGCATTTATCGTAGCAGACGCCCGTGATGAATGTTAAAGCCACTGCTGCAGTCGACCCACAGCTTCTGTCACAACTTACATTCTGTCATTTTAAAGTTTTCTGCTGAATGTGTTTTCATCCATGCACTGACTCTGTACTGTACTGTATGTGTGTGTGTGTGTGTGTGTGTGTGTGTGTGTGTGTGTGTATTTATAAATGAATCATAAATGAATCATAAATGAATCATGTGACCTCTGACCGCTGTGAAACACCATTAACAACACCGTTAACAACACGGTTAACGGTTTGTTAAAAGGTGAATATATAGTATTTTCCTATGTTTTGATTTAAAGGGTTTTTTTTATGTACATCTCGGCTGTACAGTTAATATTTCTCAGAGAGGCCCATCGTCCTCTCACTATGATAAATCGACAGCAGCATAACGGCCGTTGTGACGATTTAACGAGCGACACTTCTTAAACGTGAGATGAAACAAACAGATGTAGGGTACTCTACAGGAGCCGCCGCCATTTACAGCTGACGCTCTCATCTGTTTTCTTCTCCTCCCCCAGGCCACGATACCCCCCCCCCCCCCCGTCCCCCCCCCCCCCCCGTTTTCACGCTCCCATCTTTTATCCCACCCGTTTTAAAATCCCGTTCACCCATCCTCCACTTGCCAGCCACTGTTCCTCACCCAGCAGATATATATCATCAAAGTTCACCTTTGACCTCTCAGACACAATGAGATGAAGGGCTTTGACAAAAACGATGATTAAATACCTGAGCTGTTTACCTGCTCATCAGTGACAATGACGTGAACGACGGACGACTGCGAAGGCAAAACGCTGTTGACTGACAGAAGCCTGTGATTTTAAAGAACCAGCAGCATTAGAGTGAGGGGATTTTCTCCACAGGTGATAACGGGGAGTGGATCTGACACGCAAACTAAAAAAAAAAAAAAAAGGTCTAAGACATTATATTTAATTAGCTGAGAGGATGAGTTTGGAGACGAGGAGTGAGCACAAGTGCCCAAAGGCAAATTACCTCCACATGTGGCGTCTTGTTCGCTCTCCCCTCATTTAACCTCTGTGTTAATGTGATCCACAGAGAGAGAGAGAGACGGTGGAGAGAGAAAGAGAGAGAGAGAGAGACCTGCTCAGGTGAGACACTAGGGTTTGTCCGTGAAGTGTCCCGGCTCTGAGCCTCGGGGCCTCGCTGAGGGACGTGACGTCCTGAAAAGATCCGTTTTTTAAAAAAACACCAAAATTCACCTACAACGCAGCTTCTTCTTTCTCTTTTTGCTTTTCTAATCATCAAGAGTCTGTTAAACAACAAAACCTGATGATGTTAAAGATACCGTCTGTTAACGACAATAAACTAAACACCATCAATACATGAGCAAATATGGCGGAGCCAGGAAAGTAGTGCTGCGTGTGTAGGGTGATGAGGTGACAGTTTATTTCTCTCACTGTCTTTACTACTTTACCACTGAAACACAAAAACACAAAAACACAAAAACACGCAGAGACGCTCAGCTGCTTCCAGAGCCACAGGGCACAAACTTATTATAACCTAATTATAACTGTAATTACTTCAACTCTGTGAGTTTTATTCCAATCAGACTTCGTTACGCTGAAACATATTCATATCCATAATGATATATATTCAATACATGATACAATATTAAAACACGCGGACCTCCATTAGGCTTCTTTTCATGTTTCTTCCTCTATTCTCAATGTAAATTATGATCCTGTGATCATCTTATAACGAACAATAATTCATGTAAACATGAAAAGTTTAGTTTCGGTCATTCAAGTTGCAGCAACGTTGAAAAAAAAACAAACTTCATTCCAGTTGGACGATTTCCAGTGCAGCTGTTCCTTCACCACAAACGAACTGAAATCTGGCCAATCAGGTCACTTTGCAAGATTTAATCAGGTTATTTCATTCAGCTTAAGATTTGTTTTCCGAGACCTCAGGACGGCAGAAACAAACAGGCACAACCACACAAAGGTTCAGAATCAAAAGCCATTTTAAATTAAACCTTTTTTAAATCGACTCGATTAGGGGCAAAACAAACAAACTGCTCTTTTTCATTTGATTTTACGTTTTAATGTAAATTACCAATATTTAGCTGTAGACTGTCAAACTTTGTTTTTTTGGCTATAATAAACAGTGCTGGTCACCAACGGTTACATGTTGTTGCACGGGCATCCTTTCATGTTTACTGAGAGTGTTTGCAATTTCCCCTTGGCTGTCTATATGTATATGTATATGTATATGTATATGTATATGTATATGTATATGTATATGTATATGTATATGTATATGTATATGTATATGTATATGAGACAGAGAGAGACATCTGTGAATGTGCCCTCGAGGAAACAAGGCGTCCCGCCTGGTTCTTTATCAGGTTCTTGGAGCTTCGATGCGGCTGGGGATGGACGGTGACAACCAACACGCAGTGTGATTGTGAGCGGACCGTCGAGGAAAATTAACTCGGACCTTTGAAGCTCCCTCTCTTTGATGCTGTGGTACAGAAGGACGCTGATGATTGAGCTGGCGGAGCCGTAGCTCTTTTGCCTGAGGACTTTTTCCTCAGCTGTTGTTTGGGTCAGTTTGACTGAGAGGCCAATCTGTTGCCACTTCTGCTCATACACACACACACACACACACACACACACACACACACACACACACACACACAGTGTCAACTGACATCACACAGCATCGCAAAGGATGAATATCACATTCCAACCGTGTGAGATTCAGTGAGAGCTGAATCAATGTTGCATTAAACAACGCTGAGTCATGTTTATGCTCAAACATAAAGGCCTGGGTGTTGATGGTGTTGATGGTGAAAAATAGAATTCAAAGGTCATGTTATCTTGTAACATCTGACTGATTTCATGCGTGGATGAAGAAAATAATTTACTTTCATTCAGCCTCTTGTGGTTTTCTATGTTTATTGTTAAAAAAAAAACCTGCTCCCATGTTCGTGTTAACAACCCGGCTGTAGATGGATCACAGGTTGTGTGTTTTAACTCCCCTGATGTGTAGACTCAGAAGAACAGAACTCCCCCACAGGGATAAATGAAGTATTTCACATTATGATTACAGTTAGGTACTAACGCGCCGGCAGCCAGGGTCAGGAGAAGAAAAACCACAGCATCGCAAAGGATGAATATCACATTCCAACTGTGTGAGATTCAGTGAGAGCTGAATCAATGTTGCATTAAACAACGCTGAGTCATGTTTATGCTCAAACATAAAGGCCTGGCTGTTGATGGTGTTGATGGTGTTGATGGTGTTGATGGTGAAAAATAGAATTCAAAGGTCATGTTATCATGTAACATCTGACTGATTTCATGCGTGGATGAAGAAAATAATTTACTTTCATTCAGCCTCCTGTGGTTTTCTATGTTTATTGTTTAAAAAAACTGCTCCCATGTTCGTGTTAACAACCCGGCTGTAGATGGATCACAGGTTGTGTGTTTTAACTCCCCTGATGTGTAGACTCAGAAGAACAGAACTCCCCCACAGGGATAAATGAAGTATTTCACATTATGATTACAGTTAGGTACTAACGCGCCGGCAGCCAGGGTCAGGAGAAGAAAAACAACAACTGAAATCTTGTTTTGCATTTCTACTTTAGTAGTAGCACTGGAACTAAAATTGGAAGTTACCTAGCAACTACAGTTATCAAGCAAAGGATATGGAGCTACAATGACTGCTCGCTCATTTAGCTGGAGCAAACTGAGAGGACATTTAATGTGTGTCTGAGACACTAACCTGGCTCTTTAGTCTGTGTCCTTTTCATTCAGCGAGGATAGAAACGACGGATCAGTCCTGTCCACATTTCCCATGATAGCATTAAGCCCATGAGCAGTTTCATACTTTCAGCCAATCTTAAAAAAGCCCACACAGCAGAGTGTCAAACATCCAGCAGGCACATAAAGACACAAACTGTCAAGCAATAACGTCCGACGATGAATGGGTCCTAAAATGTCCCGTAAACAGCAGGTTTAGGGTTTAATACTCCTTTAAACGTGGCTAAGCAAGTGTGTATGCTCTATCATGTGTTCAGCACCATGGAGAGAGCCTGAAGCCCAAAGATGAGCACCATGGACAGCGCCACAGGGCAGAGAATCTTTGTTTTTGGTCGATTGAATCATGGAGCCCGAGACAGTGCTGACTGCTGAGTCATCACCAGTGGAGCCTTTTTATCCCGACACACTTACAGAGGAAAGACCCCACTCAGACAGACAGACAGTCAGACAGACAAATAAACGATTTATTTCCACCTACTCTTGCACGACTATCCAAACGTACAACTCCCTTATTTGTCTTTTTCCTCCTCTTTAACGACAGTCATTATATTTTATTTTACTTCGGTGATAAAAGATGAGACCTGGCCGATACTGATGAAAAGCTTGTTGGGTGTTTGAAGGCGTGGCCCCCTGCAGGCTGAAAAACCTCTGTCTGCTTAATATTATTCATTACTGTCCATTATTTACAATGTGATGTGTGATGTTGTTCTTTCTTAGCCCTGCTAAATGTTTTCTTATAAATAGACTTCAGAGCTGAGGTAATATCTCCCAGCTGTTGGCTCGGCATATCGCTGACACCTGCTGTGGCAATGCACCACCTGTGTCAACGGCTCTAAAGTATGAGATCATTCCATGATTGGTTCATGTTCCCAGAGAAGTTGTGTAACCTGATCTCTCGGAGTCGTGAGGTTGTGTGCAAAGATTTCAAGTTGTGTGAAATAAGAACTTTGTGTAGGATTTATCAGACTAAACTTCAAAAGCCAAGAGGAGAGAACGGAACACTGACATTGTGGTTTCTATTATCATCACTTCTTGGAAATCTCCACCTACATGAAGCAATGACTCACTACAAAAAAACACCAGTGATTCAAAACAGACAGGAAGTGTCTGACGAAAACAAACGTGACGGAGGAGATCATCATCTCTCGTCTGCCCACTGTTGCCCACAGAGGAGAAATGTACGAAGGATCCTGACTTGATGTTTGACATCATTCTGTGCCAAACTGATTTGGAGTAATAAGATGTAACAAACATCGTATTATACAGAACATCTTATATCCATCAAATATATAAAAACACATTCTTAAAATAAAAAAACCTGTGTGTAATGATAAAAAAAAGCAGAGTCTTTATAATGACACACCTCAGCTGTCAGCAGGAACCATGTATAACTCTTATCTAACGCGCCCAGCGCCGCTGCCGCTGCTCAACTGATTCACGCACCTACGTCCGAGTAAAGAGTCCTGAACATGAACATTTCCATACCAGCCACCTCAGCCTTATTTTAAAAATGGATCTCGCCCAGGAAAAGTTTGCTGAGCACACCTTTCTCGCTTGCAGCAGAAGTCTCCTTCCCTTTCAGCCACTCTCTCCCCGGTGACAGGCGCAAAATGTGTTCAGAGAACAACAGCGAACCGCAGCCAAGGTTAAGACGAGAGGGCACGGATGGCGAACGCCTTCCTTGTTTGAGTGAAATACGCCATTGATCCTCTGCACCTTTGAAATCAGCCTAATAGAAACGACGCTGGAGAGGCCAGTTCATGACATCTGATGATTAAAAGCCTTTCATCTGCTAAAATGCATCACTGAGAGAAAAAAACCAAAAAACGTCCCTCAAAGTATACTTCAGAAAATATATCTTTTCTGAAGTAAAATATAAAATACTTCAGAAAATATATATTTTCTGAAGTTTCAGTCCAGAGGATTGTGTTTGTGTTTCTTTGTCAGACAACCAACCTTGACAAAATAAAAGGCCTCAGTCTCTCGACTTTGACTTGTGTCGAAAACTTTTCTGGTTCAAAAGCAAAAATGAATAAAACTTGAAGTCAGTTCTCCAGAATAGTTTGAAACATTCAATACGTTGTTTATCTGTAGTCAAATTGTTATCTATGTACAGTATTTTTGTCTGTGTGTTGTATGTTGTTAACGTCTCAACTGGTATGTATTTTATTTCTGTTTTTGTTTATGTGTTTGTTTAAAAGACAGGTTTACTGGTTTGATGACGTCATCACTTCCTGTTGTCAGAGTCACTTTGGCGTTTTCAACAAGTAAAACTCTTGATTTGCAAATGTTGTTGACAGTTGTTTCTTTTTCTGCTCCGACGTGATAAACGTGAACAACTGCACTGATTTACTTCACCACACACACACACACACACACACACACACACACACACACACACACACACACACACACACACACACACACACACACACACACACACACACACACAGACACACACACAGACACACACAGACACAGACACACACACACACACACACACACACAGCGTGGTATGCCCCAGTCACTGAGTGGTGAATCACTACTGAAATCATTAACTACTCAAGATGCATTTAGGTGTTTCCTTCAAAAATGGGAAACCAGCTCATAAAACACAACACAATGCACTAGCACTGTTGTCGTCTCAATAATACAATTATAACGCAAACAAGCTGCTTCCTCCCTCACTGCACCCGTACTCCATGTGGTACAATAAAATCCCACTCATCGCACATGTGAGGTGTAAAACTGGACGATCCCGACGAGATGCCGCACATTCACCCGGAACAACAACTCAACCTGTCGGTTAGAACCTGTTCAACTAGTAACGTCCATGTTATTCATGTTGTGTTCACTGACACAGCACAGGCGGCGTCTGAGCAACTTCACAACGACTCTCAGAGCCAGAGATGTGAACGCTGAGTTATAGAGAGTGAGGAAGAGGAAGAGGAAGAGGAAGAGGAAGAGGAAGAGGAAGAGGAAGAGGAAGAGGAAGAGGAAGAGGAAGTGTCAATGTGACGAGCAGTAACACACTGAGAGGACAAAACTCAGTCACACACATTTACTGCAGCTGCACACACACACACACACACACGTGTCCACACAAAGTACTAGACTTGCAGATTAGTGTATTTCAGTATAATCCGTGCACTCACACACACACACACACACACACACACACACACACACACACACACACAGTAACAAACACAAATAAATTCACAATTACACATATCAGAGAAACCGTCACACATCAAACGCACTCACACAGAGAGGACTGGATACACCTTACAGCACACACACACACACACACACACACCGTACCCTTGATCCGGCGTCTGATGACCCCTAAGCGACACTTAAGCGAAACCGAGAACATCCTCTGTCTTTTCTTCTCTCTTCTCTTCTCCCTCTCCCTCCTTCCTCCTCAGTCGGACATAATGTGAGCCGCGCGAAGGATGGAGAGAGAGAGAGGGCGAGAGAGAGAGAGAGGAGAGAGAGAGAGAGAGAGAGAGAGAGAGAGAGAGAGAGAGAGAGAGAGAGATTTGTACTGGAGCGTTGGCCGGTCACATGGCAGAGAGAGAGAGAAGTCATTACACAGCCTCCTCTCTCTCTCTCTGTCTCTGTCTCTCTCTCTCTCTCTCTCTCTCACTCTGTGTGTGTGTGTGTGGGGGGGGAGGTAGTAGTATGAGAATAAGACCCCTCCTTCTCTCTTCCTCTTTTCTCTCTCTTCTCTTTCTCCTCTCTACTTCTTGTTTCCTCCTGATTCTCTTTCACTCATCGCTGATATCATCCCACCCCCCACCCCTCAGACGACGGTGCAGGCGACAGGTCAGGCGACAGGTCAGGCGACAGGTCAGGTGACTTTGGGGCCACGTGTGGCTCCAGGCTGACGGAGCTGTGACGGAGCTGTGAGTGTGGCTCCACACTCTGATGCTCTGCCTCCATCTGCATACGTCCATTACTCATATATCCTGAGACTCTCTCATACACATATTTAACATGGTGCATTTGACACTGTCAGAAAGCTGAGGGCAAAACAAAAAGGACCCGTCTCACCCTCCGTCTCACCCTCCGTCTCACCCTCCGTCTCACCCTCCGTCTCACCCTCCTTCCCAGGTCGTCCTCTTGAGCAGAGAATGCAAACACTTCCTCTCTTCTTCACTCGTTAATAATTTTCCACTGTTACAATAAATGTAACTTTTCTCTCTCTCTGTTTTCATTACTCCCTCTCTCTTCTTGTCTTCCTTCCCCAACTCGAATTCCCTCGCTTCCTTCTTTACTCCAAGCTCCAAGTTCTTACACACACACACACACACACACACACACACACACACAACACCCCCACCAGCGTCATGGTAACAGCATTGAGCTATAGTAAAGTGATGGAAAGATCAAAGAGGCAAATGCAGAGGAAAAGAAGAATAGAGAGCTGAGGAGGTGAAAGAGACAGAGGAGGAGGAGGAGGAGGTGAGGAGTGAACGAAGGAGCGGAAAAGTACATCAGTACTGAAAGAAAGGCAGATGACGGAGAGGTGGAGGAAATGAGGCAGGAAGTTGAGGAGGAAAACGGAGGATTTGGGAAGAGGGAGGAAGCGATGGAAAGCGGAGAGGAGGAAAAGCGACGCGGCAGAACGGAGCGGTTTATTTGTGCTGTGTTGAGTGGAGTGATGGAGATTACAGCCCACAGAAAGAGGAGGAGGGGGGGGCAGTTGTGGGAGATTTCACAGTTGATGAGACGCATAACGTTTAAACACACACACACACACACACACACACACACACACACACACACGTTCGCGGCTTCGGCCTCATAAGGCTGCAGCAGGTTCCGAGTCCCAGTCTGGAGGAGTCAGAGTAGTGTGCAGCATGAATGGACCTACACCCTCACAACAATACAGTAGATAGTATTTCTCTCCTCCTACAGGAGACAAATAAAAAAAACAACAACACTTCTCCTCCTGGTGCCGTTTGTAAATCAGAGTTTAATCCCAGAATGAAGCTGATTCTGCTGCTCTGATCTGATCTGATCTTCAGGACCTGCAGAGAGTGGTGAGTAGATGGAGCCAGAAGAAGGAGAGCTGGAGGAGACACGAGCTTCCTGAGGAAACTCCAGGGATTTACCACTTTTTTTCTCCGGCATCTCAATCCATCATCCATCATCAGCTGAGACGCTGCTCAATATTCATGATTCCCTCGCTCACTGCAGGGCTCCCTCCTCCGCTTCATTCCACACACGGTGCGTGTGCCTCGTCACACACACACACATAACCAAGCGCACACGCACACATAACAATGCACGCATATACGCACACAATGAAAACAAGAGAAATCAATGAATTCATATTGTGGACTATATTGTGGTCTTTTCTTCAAACACAAACTGGACTCACAAAGATGCTAAGTTGTAAACACCCTTTGTTTTTTGACTCTTGACTTCTTATCACACACACGCACACACACGCACACACACACACACACACACACACTCACACACACACACACACACTGTGGATCAGTTGCATCCTGGGGGAACTGCAGGGAGAACATCAACACACGCCAACAAACACATGTGATCTAAAAACACTGAAGAAAAAGCCACTCAACTGTCTGCCTACACAACAACACACAAACACAATCAAAGACACCCCCTCCCCCCACACACACACACACATACACACACAATCATTATTACACTGGAGAGAGAAAGTGATGCAGAGATGAAAGAAAGAAAGAAAGAAAGAAAGAAAGAAAGAAAGAAAGAAAGAAAGAAAGAGAGAAAGAAAGAAAGAAAGAAAGAAAGAAAGAAAGAAAGAAAGAACCTACAAGGAAAAATGAAAGAGGTATTTTTTCAGTACAATTGTGGTTCGGTTGTGTTTCGGGAACTAAAACTACTTTTGTATGACTGAAACAAAAAAAAAAGGTAAAAAGTATCTACAGCTGACTAATGGTGTGCAGAGAAAACCAGTGACCTCTTGACCCCTTCACCAAAGTGTCGTTATGCTGACATCACTACGCGTCGACCGGTGATGGAGAGAACCGTCTCACAGTGTGACATCATGACTGATGCAAAGTCAATGTACACAATCCATTTCCAGTTTTCAGTCTTTGCTGTAAACGGGTTATTTATGGAGCATCGGAGATTAGTCGACTTATTTTCTCTGTGACGGAGCAGAACAGTTTTCAAACCTGTGGAGAAGGAAAGACGCAGCAGAGCAGGACGCCACGGTCCAGAGTCGGGTTAATAAATCATCACGGCGGTCCGGTCCACAGAGACTGGCCACAAGCCAATATGGCCGCTTGCTACGAGACGTTACTCA
>JAFBJQ010000935.1:299391-464553 GCA_016785345.1 Trinectes maculatus
TATTCTACTTGTATAATTAATAATTATAAGTCATTTCCTCATCCTTGTTGAGGGTGTAGGTCAGAGGTCAGAGGATGTCATACCCTGTACTCTTTGTTAAAGCCCTATGAGGCAAATTGCAATTTGTGAATATGGACTATACAAATAAAATTTGACTGATTGATTGATTGATTCAGCAAATCTGCAACATCAAAAAAATGATATTCAGCAAATTAATCAAATATTAGGGGTCACCGCCACTACACACACACACACACACACACACACACCTACACACACACACACCCCACACACACACACACACACAGTGCAACCTCTCACCGCTGATGCAGAGGCTGAAGCGGCACAGTTCGTCACACAGGGTGTCCGGGCTCTCCAGCTCCCCTGGTCCTCCTCCTCCTCTCCCTCCGCCCCCCTCTCTCCTCTTCTTCCTCGGGGACATCCTCCTGACCATCTTCATCACTCGCTCCACCTTGTCCATCCTGACCGAGGGCGACCTGAGAGTCTTTTTCTCTATCGCTCTTTTTAGCCCCTCTGTCGTCTTTGTCTTTTCTCCTTCACCCGCTAACTTTCACCACTCTACACTTTCTTTACCTTCTTTCCTCTCCTCTCTCCGGCACAGCAGCTCACTCGCCTCCTGCTCCTGCTCCTCCTCCTCGTCTTATCTTCTTCTTCACCTCCGATTTGTCGTCCGACGTGGCGACACAAACCACCATCACACCATCACCTCTTAGTAACTGTCTCTCGCTCCTCTCTCTCCTGCTTCCTCTCTGGCTGCAACGCCAGTGATCCAAGTGAGACAGTGAGGGAAAACGGTGGAGAGGGAGGAGGAGAGAGGCAGCACACCCACCCTCTCATGCTCTAACCCTCCTCTCTCTGTACCCCCATCCCACCCCTCCACCCCTCCACCCCCACATCTCCCACATGCAGCCTTCAAAACTCTCAGCCAGCTCTTCCAGAGAAAAGGCAACAGTTAAAGAAAAGACTCAGCGTGATGCTGTCTGCAGCTCTGTGCTTCATTCTCTCTCTCTCTCTCTCTCTCTCTCTCTCTCTCTCTCGCTCTCTGACACGCACAAACACACTTTTCATTCTGTCACTTAACACACACAGTTTGTCTCCTTCCACAACAATCACCTCAGCTCCATCGACTTTAACTACGTTAATCACCCACCCCCTTTTCCTTCCTTTCTTTTTATTCCATCCTTCATATTTCTTATATATATAATCATAACCCTCCTTTCCATTCGTCCATTCCTTTATGACCCGTCCCTCCGTCCATCCCACCCCACTCATCTCCTCCACCAAGACAAACTCTGTCTCTGTCCCTCCACACCTCCGTCCTTCTCTCTGTCCATCATGTTCTCATTTCTCTTTCTACTTCTTTTCCACTCCTTCATCTCCACTTCGTGTCTCCACATAATGAGCTCATCATCTCTTCAGGAGGAGACTCTCTCTCTCTCTCTCTCTCTCTCTCTCTCACACACACACACACACACACACACACACACACACACACACACCCTCTTACATACAACAATCACAACATGCACAGACTGTGGACACATGTTACAACTGATGTTTGGTTTGATTTGTTGGTTTGTTGGACAGGATCAGTCTGTCTCCATCTACAAACCGGCTTCAGACACTTCTCAGCAAGCCTCAGGAAGTGAGCGTGAAGTTTAGAAAGGAGGTCACCTGCGGACCGACAGACACCCGGAGCAGTCAAACGACTCCTCCCGGCTCTGCAGGAGTCAGAGAGACAGAAATAGACTCAGTTCAGCATTTGGCTGTGTCAGCAGATTCCAAGAATCTACAGCCAGTTGTTTCCTCCTCCCGACTTCTGCACAGCTCCGAACGGAAATGGAACGAGCAGGTAGATGCATCCTGGAAGCTCATTGGCCGAAAAGAGTTTGCACCTGCTCAGTCCATGTATGCACACATACGCACAGTATATAACTTAAAGACCACTACTGTAAACTTTATCACACACAGGTAAACACACACACACTCACACACACACACACACACACACACGCACACACACAGGCGCTACCATTTTGTCTCTCTCTTGCATTAATTTACTAAGATGGGTTTAATGTGACGCCAGGTGTGTGTTCAAAATTACACTACACAAACTACTATTAATCTACACAAACTGGTGAGGAAACAGTCTCAACAACAACCACACCTCATATTTCATTAATAGTGGTAACGTTCATATATGTGGTTTCCTCCGTTCCCACCTACTAATGATTCATTTGGGGTATTAACGTGTAAGTATCCATCATCCCCCACAGACACACACACACAAATGCACAGACCCAGTGTTTGCATTGAATCAGAGACTGATTGAAATCAGAGACGGTTGTAGGCAGCCAGATGCATGTTAAATCACAAAAGTAAAGAAAAGACAGTGTACACAAAAGTAAAGAAAAGACAGTGTGCACAAAAGTAAGAAAAGGGACAAAATGAATTGGAAAAAAAACACACAAAAACTGAAAAGATACATTGAAAGTCTTTTCACCGCCAGGTCCCATCTTTATGATAATAATGACATTTCAGTTTGAATCCTGTACAACACATGATGCCTATTCTCTGTGATCTGCCACAAAAATAAAAAGCAACACTTTCACATTGGTTGCATAGATTTATTTAGCATCTGATGCAAATCGCTTGAGAGCCACACTCAGGGAACCAGGCTCATCAAACCTGTGACTTCTGTCATGTTGGCAAACCATAAGACACAGGCCTGTGACCTATTTTTGGTTTTTCACTCTGCTCTAAACTAACTCAAATGTTTCCACGCCGTGACTTGGACTGGCAATGTCAACGTGTTACAAGGCAATGTGATAGTTATAGAAAATAAGACAAGATGGATTTTATTGATCCCCAAGGGGAGATTTTTGAGTCACAAATGCTTGTTAAACCACATTTAGCACACAAATCCAATATGTAAGAGTATATACAGTATATATGTACAGAGAGATAAATGAGGATGTCTAATATGCAGTACTTTCTCATATTTTAAAGAGCAGACAGACATGGAGCTGGACCGTGATGAAAGTGCTGAGGAGCAGACTTTGTTCATCCTTTTATAGAAATAATATAATATTAAAACCACACTTTGAAACGTCAAAGAAAAGGCTGAGGCAATTAACCACAGAGAAAGTATTCACCGCCCCACCTGTCCTGCCAACACCCACCTGTCCTGCCAACATGCAGGGTGACGGCGTAATGTAACTGTCGTGTTGAGGAGATAATCACGCTCCATGTGACACCTGCCACTGGTCTGGGATTTGATGTGGAAAACTCAAAATTAAGGCTGTGTTCGAAATCACCCCCTAACCCCTACTCCCTACTCCCTACATAGGGGATATAAATGTAGTGCACTATGTAGTGAGCTCAACAGAAAAATCTTTCGGACACTTTCGGACACTACTCTTGGCGCCGGTAATTACGTCATCGCTGTCGCACAATTAAAACGTACTACATTATTGTCGTCTCACAAAGTACTTGTTTGTTTACCACTGCATTTTTATTAAATTAGAGGCTTTTGATTACTTTCCTGTACTTTTTATTGTCGTATTTTGTTATATTTTATAATATTTATGTATATTTCCCTCCCGCCCCTCCGCCATTTTCACTTCCGCGCAGCCCAGAGAATTTCTGGCAATGCATGATGGGATATCTTGGTCCGGTTAGTGACCAACGGATGTACACTACATTTCGCGGTGAATTGTGGGATACATTGAGTGCACTATATAGTGGACATGCTATGATCCCTAAGGTTTCGGACACCACTACAAAATGGCGTGCTCACTATATAGTGCACTATATAGGGGTTAGGGGGCGATTTCGGACACAGCCTAAAATTATGCACTGGCACAGTCGTTTTAGTCATCTGCATATGCCTGCCTGACGTCTGCAAAGACACACGGTCTTAGCAGCAAATTCAAGATGCACATGTGATATGCACTCTCTACTGCCCCTGTCCATTCCCACGGTCCATTATATCAGTCTTTTTCAGCCTGTATTACCTGGCAACCCCAGTCTGGTTGAAACAACATTCATACTGAAAAGCTTCTGTTACAGTGGCAACTTAATCACCTGTTATATTAAGTTGAATGATTGAATTAAAATGCAAAAAGAAGAAAAACAACAACAACAACAAAGAACTCTGGAGGTGAAACAACTGCACAAGCCTTCATCAGGCTTGTTCATCAGTGTCGATCGCCAGAAGTAAAGGAAAACTCAAAACAAAAAGCTATGTTATATCTATTTACACCATAGTCACAAAGAGACGGATGAACCACTCTACAAAGCCACACTGATCAACAAATCTCTTAAAAGAATAGTTTGCCCTGTTTGGCCTCTGATTTATAAGATCTACAAACCATAAAAAAAGAGATGTGTATAAGAGACAGACACACACAGTTTGTCTCCTTCCACAACAATCACCTCAGCTCCATAGACTTTAACTACGTTAATCACCCACCCACTTTTCCTTAAGACTGTTGGAAGACCATTTCATGTGACTACCTCTTGAAGCTCATCAAGAGAATGCCAAGAGTGTGCGAAGCAGTAATCAAAGCAAAAGGTGGCTACTTTGAAGAACCTAGAATATAAGATATGTTTTCAGTTGTTTCACACTTTTTTGTTAAGTATATAATTCAACATGTGTTAATTCATAGTTTTGATGCCTTCAGTGTGAATCTACAATTTTCATAGTCATGAAAATAAAGAAAACTCTTTGAATGAGAAGGTGTGTCCAAACTTTTGGTCTGTACTGTAGTTGAAAACCACAGTGTGAGTACTGATTCCTTCTCAGGAGTCATAGCCAGATGGTAAGTCATTGCTCATTCCCCTGCATATATGCTTCATATTGCTTGGTAGCTTTTAAATAAATGGGGACTATATCCATTGGGAAGTTGGATGTTAAGCGATGAGATGGCTGAAGAAGGATGGAGAGAGTTTCCTGCTGCGTCCTATCTGAGGTGCACAGCAGGATTTGCCCTCGCCTCCTTCTGAGCTGCTTCTTGTGGAGAGAGAAGAAGAATGAAGACATGTGTAGGGCAAGGAGAGAGACACAGAGAGAAACGAAACTGAGTGATCTATAGGAAGATTTATAGGAAGGTCAAAGGTTATCCATGAGACATCAAAAACATGCAGAAACAGAGCTTGGTAAACTCAGGCGATTAGAGAGAATATACTATTATTGAGGTTTTGAAAATCATAGCGAATCACATCCAATACTTTTATCCCCTTCAAATACACAACATGAATCCCAAAGCTTGAGGACATCAAAGCATGAATACAGCAACAGACAATCATAAAAAAAAACTATGAAAAAATGTAGTTGCAAGATTTTAGTGAGAATATGTGATTTTCGTGAATTAGGAAAACAGAGTAACAAAGTGTGAGGAGCAGTTCACCTGGCTGTGCGATTTCAAAAATAACCTTTACACATTGTTTAATATACTGGTTCACTCATGTGCTGCTGTGTTACGCACTAGGCTGCGACTTGAGCAGAGCCCAGAGAAACTCTCAGTCTCCACAACAGAATAGTGTTGAGGCACAGACCCATGGAAGAGTAATAAATTGCGGAATTAAAAGACATTCCCAGGAGCATAGTGTGTATCATTGTGAAAAAGAAAAAAATCCACACTATGATCCTTCAAAGAGCCGGCCCTTCAGCCAAACTCTGTAAATAGGCAAGAAGGGCACCAGTCAGGCAAGTGACCAATAGCCCAGCGGCCACTCCAACAGACGCTCTGCGTTTCTCTGCAGACGGCAGAGCTCGTCGACAGGAGGGGGATCTCTGCAGAGATGAAAACAGCTGGAGACAAGTGAAGACCAATAACCCACTGAGTGCAATGTGACAGAGCGTGATGGAGCCGAATGAGGGAGACTAAGAATATTCTCAGGACAGAGCAACTTCTGTCTGCTACTGGTCACCACATTGGGCCCTTGGGCAAGGCCCTTAACCCCCCAGATTCGCTGCCTGGGCGCTCCATCGTGGTGAAGCCTACTGCTGCGCATGTGCATGATGTGTTAAACATGTTCTGTACTAAAAATATGTGTGGAAGGCAGAAAATTAATTTCCCCATCTGTGGGACAATAAAGGTGTGTTTCTTCTTTCTCCTGACTTCCGTCAGTGTTATTTCTACAGAACAACACTGGGCTTACAACTATTAAGAAACGTATTTGTGCGTCTATATTGACCACAGGATTTGAGTAATATACGAGAATGCAAGAAGACTCTGAATGCGGTGTTCATGAGATATCTGGCTGTGGCTGCCATTAATGAGGCGTCTGATTACTGTGCAGATCTCTCATTCTGCAGACACAAAAGAACGTCAGAAAAGAGAGAACAAATTACATACACAAAGTTACAATGAGAGCGAGCAAAACGGAGACTGAGTGGTAGACAGATGGAAGAAGAGGAAAACGTTTGAGCATATGAATGCAAAGTTCTGTCACTGGCAGCCACAACAAACAGAGCACTCCCCATTTGCTTTTGACTGTGCTGTAACATATGCTGTGTTTCCCCTGGTGGGATGAATTTCAGTTTCAATCCAACAAGGAAATGTCTGGCGCCCTGGAGAGTCAATGTTGGCCAGACATCAGGACCACGTGGCCCAGCGTCTCTCTGGGACCTAAAGGGATGATGGGGGATAGAGTCCACTGAGGCCTGGAGCATTAAGTGTAATGGATTCCAGTGATTAAACATCAGCTCCATCCTCGGCAAAGTCGCTCAGGAGATCCCACTACACTGCTATAAAGAGGACCCCTAGTGACGCTGCCTCTGCTTGTTTACACAGAACCAAACATGCTGGCGTGTGGCCATATCCGTGTGATGAAGCCAGTGGAGAGCTAATTCACTCTGCTACTGCAGTGCGAAGGCAAATTAGAATCTTCAGGTGCGCAAGCTAAAAGCCCCATACGAGTGTATGATCTATTCAAAAAATTATGCAAATCACCCAAACACAACTCTTACAATGGGGAAGCAAGTGCAGTGGGATTGAAAAGCTCTGTGAGTGAAGACGGCAAGATATAAACACAGAAAGTTCTAAATGGCGTTTTCCTTAAAAAGAGAGTAATCATTATCAGTCTGACGGTATAGGATCAAAGGGTTACAGGTATGTTATAAATGTGCAATGGCAGTGTGTCACTGTTATTTTAAAGCAGACGACAAAAGTGATACCGGCACATTTCCACGTCTCTAAGGAAATATCGCCATCAGCTGCGGACTTTATGCCGTAATGCTTCTGTTACTTGACTGGCATGGAGGATAAACACACTTCCATTACAGCTAGTTAGTATTCTTCTACACATCTGCAAAGTGCCCATTATCGGTAGATATATTCACCGGTACTTTGACAATCTAACTCACACAACGTGAATTCTTCACCCAAAAGAATGACATTAAATAGCAACACTATTCTGGATCCGTGTCAGACAGACATGTTCTCAGATCTGCTGAGCTCTGTAAATTATATTTAGATACTTAGTCCACTCATAACTGATGAGAACTCTGATCATAGACAGTTCTTTGACTCAAAAGATGAACTTTGGGCGGCGATTTAGATGATAACAACACAAAAGACAAGACAAACCAATCGTCGACTAACTGGCGGATTGATGGACTGACACACTAAGTTAAACTACTGCCTTAGACCCTGGTGTCCGTAGGTACACTGTGTCCTGCCATCGTTTGTTGCCTTTCTGCTAGTTGACTTTTCTTTTGTCCCACTTGGACATGACAAACCCACAGACTTTTGAGTGAAATGCTAAGCTCCCATTTTGTCAGAAATGTTAAATATGTGGTGATTTTGCAGGGGCAGTGCCAGGTCCTTGGCCTCCTGCTGCTTATAGCTCCAGAGGCCCAGCTGTTCAATACAATACAGCCATGATTACACCTACACTCCTCGCATGGATCTCAGCCCCTCCCAGGCTGTCTGCTCTCCGCTTCCAGCCCAGCATGTACGTGATTGTACCAGCTCCGCTCACCCTTTCACTTCCTGCCTCTCGCAGCCTACATGTAGCACCTTGTCACACCGCCACTGGCATTATTCTGACCTAGCCCAAGGAATGCATTGCAAATGACGAGAAAGTGAATAAAATTAAAAACAAAAAAAAAGTGACAAGAAAGGCAGGAGACAGATGTGGACTAAAAAAACACTTTCAGGCAAACTGTGTCTAATTAGCTGGTGAATAAACTGCATTTAGCTGAGTCTTTATGGCATTTTCAGTTTCTAATCCCCTAATGTGTCTTAATGCTTCGTTAATGTTCGAAGATGCAGCAACTTAAATAAGGCTCTAATCATCCAATCCAAGTCACTCTAACGCTGTGACTTTAGGCCAAAACAAACAATTCACCATAGCATAACTTTAAACATGTGTCCCTTATTTAAAGGTTTGATCAGGCTCACAAAATGACTTGAATCAGTAATCACCCCAAGTTCATCGAATAAATGCTCTACACAAACACTTAGGGATAAGACACAGGTATATATCTAGTATATAAATGGGTTATGATTTCAGCTTTCAGCTTGGGCAGAGACGCCAAAGCAGGCGAATCGTGAGAACACTTAAATTAATCATAGAGGTGACACACAAAGCCATATTTCACGTTTGGAATTAACTCATCAATAATTCACTTCTATTGAAACAAGACTAAGTGTCCTTCATCTGCAAGGCTCCAACAGTAAATGGGGAAAATTATGGAAAGATGATTTATACGGCGCTGAAAAAGTCACAGTGTGGTGCAGCCGAACTAAACACGGCGTGCATGCAGTTTGTAGTTTGGCCTGTCTGCTGAGTTGGTACTGCGGACTGAGGACAAGGGCTTCGGGCTGTGCTAGTTATCGCCAGATGTTGTGTCAAACTGCTGAGCTGCTCACAACAACTACTCATAAAACGATTGTCATTACAATTTGACTGGTGGCAATGGTAATGTGGGCTGCAGAGAGCCGCAGTCATCTTATATGTACCAGTGATATTGCAGTCGACACAGAGGGGCAGAGGAAGGGGTATGAAACTCACCTCATAAAGCCTTTCAATCTTAGCAGCCCCAATAGTAAAGCCTAGGTGGCTGATGCCATCATTGCAAACCTGATTGTAGAGTGGTATCTTGAGCTCTGTTTGAGCTAAGAGTCTGGCTGGCTGAGTGACAACATGCAATCTGCTGATAGGTGTGCTTATCAGTGGTTTAACTCCAATTGGAAGAATGATGCATTCTTGGAAGATAGATTGCAGTTGGGAAGCTTTGCGCTGAAATGGGGGGACGGCAGGGGTGTAAACAACCACTGCACTTAGAACACGACTCACTGATGTTTTTAGTCATACGCCAGCTGTATGTGTCTGTCTGTGGGCGAGTCGTCCAATAAATGTGGAAATTTAACTTACTAAATTTTGTCAAACATGAAGCAATGAGAAAAAAAAATGTACTGACTGTAAGCTGTGCTCATCGAAACTTGTCAGACAGAAACAGAAGCACAGTACTAAACCGAAGACAGGAAGTAATACTCCGTATCCAGCCCCATATTTCTTGAATTTACCAGTTGACAACTATTTGCTTTCATTTTTCTGTAGAACTATTATTGCGTTTATAAAGCCCTGTCACAGGGAGACCAGCTCCAGTCACAAAAAGCTACGCTCAAAATTTTTTTTTCTTTCCTCTTCTTTCCCTAAGTTTTCCTTTTGCTGATGGCAAAAAAATTTAAAAAATAAAAAAAAACAGGGGAAGTGTGAGATGAGCTCATCTTCAATGATGTGACAGCGTTACGCCCAGTCTTTAAAGAGACTAATAGAAACATCTCTACAAATCACGGTATGTAAGAGTAGGTTTGAACCATCTGTATTTCCAATCTGACGTCTGTCTTTGTGTTCCTATCCCATGATATTGAATTTGTCGTGCCAGAAAATCAATTTCTCTACTGAGTGGATTGACAATAGTGTTTGAATGTTTTTCTCTCTCAAATAGCTACCATTCATTTTAGCGAACACTAGTTAGCCTTTTCCTGGCAATTCATTTGACCCCCTGTACCCAACGAATTTCAGTTAATCTGGTCACATAATACAACACATTACATGAAGACTGTCTTTGGGTACAGAACAGAAATTGATGGCAAAAAAAATGTCTGACATTATAACCTCCTTTCAACCAACCTCTTCACTGCTTTCCTCTCTCTGGCCTGACTGAGCGATGGGCGATTTTCTGGAGAAGCACTCAGCCGAAACAAAACGATCGCACACCAACAGACAGCCACTTTTGAAAGGCAAGGACAGTCTCTAAATGTGTGTGTTTGTGTGTGTGTGTGTGTGTGTGTGTGAGAGAGAGAGAGAGAGAGTGCATGTATTCATTATATGTTATGTTTCAGTGCTTTTAGGTTAGTAAAGGTAAGGTTTGAGTAAAGGATTTAGGTTATTCTAAGGGTATTACAAGAAGGAAGTAACAAGAGTTTGTGTGTGCGTTTATTTGAACATGTCTGTGTGTGGACAGGAATTTTATCTGTGCAGAAAAGTAACTTAATATTGTCTTTCTGTCCTGATCAGTCCTCCCTCTGCCTGAACCCGGCCTCCCTGTCAGATCCCATGGCTGAGTGCGTCCAAAGAGCTGGGGCTGTTTGTTTGAATGTAAACTTGGTCAGGTGGAAGATGCCACAGGGATCCACCGACACAGACAGAGAGACAAGGAGCGGCAGATGGGTTAATCTCAGGGGATGAGTGCAAGGACAGGCCACATCATCAAGACCTGCACCCTCATGCTATGTCACTAAATCTCTCTTAGCTAAGAATATTAAATGTTACAGTGAAAATCAAGCTTAATATTTGAGGAACATAGAGGAACATCCAGTGAAACCTCGACTTACGAACGCCTATACTTGCGAACTTTTCGAGATACGAACCGGAGATTCAAGATTTTTTTTTTCCTCTTACGAACCAGTGACATGTGCGAGTCTCTCAGAGCGTGTGAGGTGACTGAGGCTGTGTCCGAAATTGCTCCCTAACCTCTATATAGTCCACTACATTCATTTCCGTATGTAGGGAGTAGGGAATAGGGATCGAAAAAAATCACTTCGATTTACGAACATTTCAACCTA
Source organism: Trinectes maculatus (assembly GCA_016785345.1). Classification (NCBI taxonomy): domain Eukaryota; kingdom Metazoa; phylum Chordata; class Actinopteri; order Pleuronectiformes; family Achiridae; genus Trinectes; species Trinectes maculatus. The sequence goes on from JAFBJQ010000935.1 coordinate 310,497, forward strand.
TGAACCTGATCACGGAACGAATAAAGTTCGTAAGTCGAGGTTTCACTGTACTAAAATGGATAGAATCCATTTTAAAAACTTCATAAGAAAAAAACATAATACAAAATGCAGACAATGCCAGAGAAGGCTGCCAGCCCATTCTCCGATGACCCCCCCTTTTATTTTGGTATTTATTTTACAGTGGAAATATACACTAAGTCTCCTGTGTCAAAAAATGGTAAAAGTGGCAAAAGTAACTGGACGGCAGCATACTGGGAGCTAAGTTCATAAGTAGCAACAAGTACACATTATACTGTACAGTGACAGCAGGGAGATGCGCAACACACCACTGCTGTACATCACACTGAATCAGTATGAGACCAGATGCTATAAGATCTCTGGGCCTCAAACTTTCCTCAGAAAACAAGCTACAGAGAGAGGGAGAGAAAGATACAGATTTGACTGGGCACAATGAATTACACCATGTCCAAAGAATGAAGAGATTTAAACTGAACCATACAAAACTAGCGGTGTCAATCAGCAACAGGGGGCGTTCGGGTGGGAGGGAAGAAAATAAGAAATGGGGGGAGAGGGAGCAAGAGGCAGTGATGGAAAAGAAATGGCCAAAAAGAAGGTCAAGAGACCAAAAATTGAAAAAGACAAAAAGCAGTGTACCAGCACCAGAGGTTAGTCTGGTCCAGACATCTGGCCCTGGACACATCTGTTTGGTGTATGAATGTCATTGTCATTGCTGTTGTTGTTGGGGTGTTCCTCAAGTCCAATCAATGAGGATTTTAAATGGCTGTAATTGGCGGTACTCAGACAGGGCTGAGAAAGAGACAAAAGCGTTAAACCACCAACGCAGTGGACCACCAGGATTTGCGAGAGGTAAATATCATCCTGTCCTCATGCATAATTTGTCATGTTCTTCTCCAATTCCCCCTTTTAGGAAGTCATTTTTTAAAAATAGAATTAAATGCAAATTAGACTGGAGCCGATGACCATAAATGGCTGTTGCCTCCAGGAGCAAGACTGGCTTTATTTATTTATTTTGCTTTTTTTTTACTTTACAGTTCCCCATAAAAGTCTGACTTTAATCAGCCCACATTTATTTTAAAGACACGAGGGAGTCAGGGACCAGGTGAAGCCATGCATGCCTAGGAGTTTGTGTTTGTGTGTGTGTACATGTGAAAGGGCAAGACACAGGGATATAAACCAGCCGCGTCCATCGACCTGCACAGCTTCATTAGCATCGTGTAAACCGACGCTGTGCATTGTTCAATTAGCTGGGCTGTGCGTGCCCGCATTGCTCCGTGTCCATAATCTTTTACTATTCACACTAAGGACACTCAGCTGCAAAGTGGATGAAACAACAGTACAAAAGCTGCATAAAATAATACTTAGCCGGAACTTTATGTAGCAGTAGAGGGACTTTTATAGCAGCTGGATTATGTTTTGCAGTCACTCACGAGTACAAGTGGTCTGATTTGAATTCACATGGAGTGAGGGGAACATTGTTTGGTCAATTGCCCAGAAATAACATGGAGGGGAGAGATGGAGTGAAACAGCATGAAGATAGTTACAAAAAAAAACCTGACACATTGAGATACTGAACAACACACAAATAATAATAATAGTAAAAATAAATCAAACTGAACGCTGATTTCAGACAGATCAGTCTGTGTGGGGTTGATTCTGTTTTAATTAACCCACAAGAGGTTGACACTTCACTTGAAACAAGTCACTGGAACTAACAACTACAACCGGTTCAAAGTGTGACCTCTGACAATACTGACAGGTTTGACAGACGAACACACGCTACATGACATTGAGTCTTTTCACTGTTGTCACATGTATGATCACTGTTGCTCTCTTTTATTAACATTTCATCAACTGAGCGGCTCACAGCTCTGGAGCCAGACCCGTGCATCACAAGAAAAAGATCATGTTGCTCCTTCTTGTCTGGTCTCCAGACCATTTTACAGTTTTCCATCTACAGTGCCATCCAAAGCATTTCAATTACAGTGCTCACGGCTCTCGAGGGTGGGTTGAACCCTCCGATATGCAGGCTTTCTGCAGCTGCTCTGCTTTTCCTCTTAGCCAGATGCTTGAACTGAAAGTCAAGCACTGCATTTATGTTAGTTTCTCACTGCGACCTCTCTCTCTGGCATCAGTTTATCAGTTAAGCATTCTCATTTTGATTAAAGAAATATGGCGATCAAATAACCGACGACGTCAGAATCTCAGAGAAATGTCTAGAAGACACGAGCAACAATTATGAGGTCTTGAACGAGGTCAGTTTCCTGCCACGGCCAATCCTGCTGATCTCAGCAGGCTGAACCCTGCCGCTCTCGCAGTATGTGCCGTGACAGGTTCACATCACCTTAAAAAAAATGGATTAATAAGTCCGTGTGTTTTGTTCCTGCTCCACTGGCATGATTTCCTGTAGAATTCCCTACTGACAGCACCCAACTTGCAATTTATGCCTCTACTCATGTCAGAGCAAAAGATTTATTTTAATTAAATATATTTGCCATACAAAGCTCCTGGGAAAACACGCAGTGATGCTATATCATGAAGAAAAGGCCACATACATATTAATGAGTCAGATGACCATTTAAAACCACTACACTGGTAGCAAGAAGAGATGTGCATGATTCAGCCCCGCAGGTGATATAATGGCTGAGAGTGTTGAGAATAGCGAGTTGCTTTCTGTACTCATCAATCATCACATCCAAACAATCAACCACAAATGCTGAATGGCCGCCTCATGTTTGCAATTACTGATATGCTGTTTTCTCTATATGCTTATTGCCCGTGTTTATTTTATACAGCTTGTTATTTCCTTTCCATCTCCGTATTTGTGGTCACAACTATCTTAGCAGCATCACATGGGATTCAGTTCTCTGCTGTGTTGGATACCCTCCTCTGACACTGTCTCTATGCTTGTATCACTGTGTGCCCTTGTTTTCCAGTCGTTTGTGGATTCACTTCATTGTGAACTCTGTATGAGGTCTCAGGGGTTTCCTCGCATACACGTGCCCGCACACGTGAACATGCGCACATGCACACACACACATGCACAAAAGTAGAATTGTGACTGCTTCCTGTTTATGCATAATTATAGACTGCATGCAATTGCACACACACCAGACTACATACTGTATGTATATGCAGACTGCCTTTCTCCTGCATGTTGACCCAAGGGGGCTTTATTTACCAAGCATTACTCTAAGTCACCGCTCCTACCTCTAAATTTCAGTGGTGACCCTGCAGGTATTGAAATGTTTCTATCTGATAAAGAAGAACAGGAGGATTGGGGTGTGTGATGGACAAACTTCCATTGAACACTGAAATATGTGTTAGTTTGCCAGAAAAGGTTATAAGATAAAATAAAATTCTAAATCTCATTAAATGTATAAATTTATACACACACACACACACACACACACACACACACACACACACACACACGCACACACACACACACACACACATATATTCTTAGCCATTGGTCCAGATCAATAATAATAATAAAAATATCATACACATAATCCATATCTGATGGACAGTAATGCTTTGGAAATTGTCTCACACACACAGCAATTTCACTAAGGCTATTCAAAATAGAATAACATAACATGACACAGGATGGATATGTGAACTCATCTGACGAGTGGTATTTCTCCAGTATACTTCCACTACATCATTTATAACAGTGGATGGTATATGTTTGACACCTTATGGCAGTGTGGCAGTTATGGTGTACGTCCAGATGTCTGTCAAAAGAGATAAGGCCCATTGCATAGTCTTATATCAGTAGTCAGCACAGGACAAACTATTCATATACCCCATCTCCTAGAGGCAAATGATAATATGAGCTCCATCTTGAACAAAACTGAACTGATCTGCTACAGACCCGACTGGATATGAAATTCCTACAGAGAAATACAAACAGATCTGCTCAGACAAAGCCTGTTTGCAATCTCTTCATGTAGCTCTGCAGCAGAGAGGAGCAGGAACAGCGAGATAAGCAAGCAAAGGAAGGCGCCACATGTAAGAAGACGACTGATGGGAACGAGATAAAAAAGATTTGCACTTTTTGGTTATTACATGACAGATCAGTAAAAACAGCGTGGCAGCTAATGACTCTAATGCAGAATGGTCATGTTCCTTATTATCTCTTACACGAAGTGATCGTTACACGCCACTTGGCATTTCCTGCAACACAGCAAATATCCCAACCGGTTATTTCCACCATTTTACTCCCCTTTCATCGCTTTCAGATCAATTAGTGGAATGTGACACTGTCAAATTAGTCTACATGTTGTTGATGAGACATGACACAAGTTATGGAGTGTTGGACAAGAACAGCAGCGGGGATTGTCTGTGCGTTTGCCTTTTCTAAATCCGAGCTGCTCAAGCAACAACATTTGGTAATAGAATTGTATTGATTCATTTGTAGCAAGTCCTGAAATTTTGCCCAAGGATTGTATGAGTAGTAGCTCTTAGCCATCTCACACTTTTCTTATAAAGTAGCTGTATTGCCATTGAATAGCCTCTCGCTTGCCAAAATCTCTCTTACTGGCAGTGTCTCAATTCACCCCCCTCGCTTCCTCCTTTTTTCCCCCTTTCCTTTTCTATAGGCTGAGTCCTAAGGGGCACAAAGGAAAGAGTGGATGAAGGAGAAAAGAGTGGACGAGTGGATGAGTGGACCACTCAATTATACAGTTCATCACAGCACTGACGTTGGGGGACACCACAGGAGTCACGTAGTCAATAGTTGGAGTTGAAAGGGGTTTCACTTGTATGAGGATGGACCTTGTTGACAGGTGCCGTTATCAGCACTGGTTGATGACTACAGGTAAAATTGACCCTGGACGGTTCTCACTTTGCGACATACTGTATGTCCAATAAAATAGAATAATGAAAGTTTTATGTTTTCATTAAGAATGAGATCAAATTGCTATATTTCCATTTCCATTTGACTTCTGGGGACTTCGGTTGCCCTAACAACAACATTTCTGTACTATCCGAATGCGGCAGAAAATGACAAAAATACACAAGTGATCAAATGTCATTATGCTGTCAAAAACAAGAAGTCTTTGCACCAACATACAGATTCCTGTACACACACACAACACACACATATATGTATATGTATATCGAGCATGTGTTCAAAAAGTCAGACAAAAAGTCAGACAATCATAAAGAGGAAACAATACTTAAAATTCAAAGTAATGGCAAATGTCTTATATCTATAGACAACTGTCACATGACTAGCATGACAACTTGAAAACAGAGCAGCGATATGATAAACGGGCTGACAGGTGGAGCTTAATCATGTTTATTTGTCACCTCATTCAGCATGACTTATTTATTTGTTGGGGTTATCATGTCATCATGTCATCAGGTCATCACAACCAATGACATTTTAACAATCAGAGCTCGAATTCTCAATGTCACTTTGGCCATCTAACCCTTTCACCCAAAGAGTAAAATGTGCTGTTAGTAATATCCTGGACATAGGAAGATAGGGGAAAATAGTCAAGTAAAGGTATGTCTTTTCCAAGTCTACTTCATTCTATACTTCTCTATAATGCTTTATTTTTCTTTAATGCTTCTGTCTATACCAGCTCAACTGGGGAAGTGACAGCCAAAATAGATTTGAGCAAATTGGAAAGGCTATAAAGCTCTATTAAGGAAACGTGAGCCACGCTCCAAAGAGGAGTGAAAGGAAAAAGGCAGATGAACGGCCAGGGAGGTGCGTTTTGACACAGACAAGAAGACAGAAGGTAAGAATCATCAAGAAATTCACCGTGTTCATTCTTTCCCTCTTTCAACACATCATTGTTCCCATGACGATGGCATCATACGCACAGCAGAAAGCCCTGAGAGACTGGCTCTTCCTCTCTCTCTCTCCCACAGACAAACAAAACACCAGAAGCTGCAGGATATGGACGGACTGACGAGTTGCACAACTGTCTTCTCAAAACCTCGTCAGAATTCACAACTTTGCCGACGGCAGGGTGGGGGTGCGGATGAAGAGGTGGGACCCTCACACTTGAAAGACGGGGAGAAAGGGAACGACAGGTTGATTTATTCAAAGAGTGAGGAGTGGGAGAATCAAACTTTAATGGCTTTGGGGAGTGCAAGCCGTTCCCTCTACCCCCTCTCACTCCGACTTTCTCAGGCCCACTCTCTCTTTGTGCGCTCCCACCTTACTTTCCTTACGTCTCCCTCTCTCTCTCCTTCAGAAACACACTTTTCAGTGGTCACTCACACACAGACACCCTCCTTTCCCCTGACAGACAAATCTACACCCATCTCTGCAGAGCGCAAAACAAGGTGCTCTTCATGCTCAGTGGGATAAAATAAATGACAGAGATATAAAGGGAGGAAGAGGATGTGATTCACCGTCATGAGTGGCAGCGTATGTAATGCCCAGACAGCATTAGATGCTTTAACCCCTGAACTGGAAAGAATGCAAAGGAACAATTGTTGTACAGGCCCGACACTTTCTGACAACTAACTAAAGAAGCCATTCGCCCTAAAAAGCTTGTTGAAGTCATCCATAACGTGAAAGACAGCAGCCCGGTGAGAATATACTGTCCACGCATGGAAACAGGCTTGGGTATGAGTAGTATCTGCAGATGAAAGAAACACACACACACACACACACACACACACACACGCACACACGCACACACACACACACACACACACACACACAGTAAAGTGGAACTGGATGACTGTACTAAAACATCCACAGTGTAAATAAATGGAGGATATATTTTTTGTTGTATTTTGATCCTTTTGTGGATGATGGTCAATCATGTGATACGTTGTGATACATTGTGATCAGACATAATCATAATCAAAAACAGGTACCAGGTTCAATGCTTCCTGGATCATTTTCTATTTACGTTGATAGAAAGAATATGATGCTGATGAGCAGCTTCTATACATGTCATCAAAACATGGAGGAAACTCTTTGATAAGGATCTTAAAAAAAAAAAAACGATCATTTTTTTCCCTAAAACTGGGTCCTGAGGCCAAAATCCATGTGGGAGAAAGTTTTTAAATGGGGCCTGTTGTGAGTCAAATATTGACTGCTTCCCGTTTAACCTTCTTCACTTTATCCATCTTTTCTCTCTTTCTCCCTAAATCCCTCCGTCCCTCTCTATGGAGCTCAGGGTCTTAGTGTCAGGCAGAATTCTCTTTGAGGCCTGCGCCTGTCAACCAGCCGACTCTCAGCTCAGTAACCACTGGATTCAATTACACTACAGGAAGGACCAGGAGAGATGATACTGAAATCATTATTGGATAAAGCCAGCTTCTAGGAGGCTGTGTGTGTATCTCTGTGTGCTTTGGGTTTAAAAGCTGTGTGTTTGCTGGCCTGTGTGTACATTACACGAAAAGTGTCTGGCGAAATTAAGACATTTTCTTACTAAATATCAAAATACATTTATTCATTATTAGTTAAGAATTGTTTCAACTAGTAACACAGTCATTGTGTACTGTAGTCGTGGCTTTAGATATTTGTTTGTGACCTAGGAAACGAATGACCTCTGGATGCTGTAACCTGCCAAGGTACAGGTCAGAGGGTAATAAAAGCTGAGGGAGTGAATTCCAGCTTTATTGTGAACAAAGGCAAAGAAGAAAGGACAATAACTGATTCATCTGTGTTTTACCTGACAGCGACAGGGGCCACATCAAATAGCAGAGGCCTTTGTTTCGCTGCACATGAATCACTAAACAGCTCATTCTCAGGGATAATAGAAGCTTTCAAACACCCTCTGCAAATAATATCTATAATATGAGTGCATTTGTGTACGTGTGTGCGTGCGCGTGTAAGTGTGTATGTGAATGCATGTGTGTGTTTTGAGCACAAGAAATGTTGTCACGATGGAGGAAGCTGCAGGAATTTGGGATCTTAACATGATACTGGCTTCAATGTCTAACCTCACAAAACCTTATCATCACAGCGTCCACAAACTGATGGAGGGCAACAAATAATTAACTTTACCTTTGGTCCATAAAGCTTCAAGAATTTTATTTAACATTAATTACTGATAATTGTTTTGATAGCATTACTAACCTCAGGCGTGTGAAGATCTATGGTAACTTTAAATCTTGGACTTTCAAATAAGGTGTTTACACTGGACTGAGATATGGCTGATGCAAAATCAAAGAAATGCTGAGAAGGGATTGGCTCACTTGCCTGACACACCTGACTCAGACAGCAAAGATGGGAAATCTATCAGCTGGAGCCTCTTGCCTCTGTACAGATTGTTTGCCAGTACATTTATTCCGTCTACATGCTGTGTTACAGGGCTGGTCTGGAGTCTGCTATACAGTCTCGTCTGCGTTAATACTGTGTTGTCAAAGACAGGCTTCCACTACTGCACATTGACTGTAGGTAGGGATGAATGTGAGTACTGGCAAGAGATGGAAATTAAATTCGTGCAAACCGTGGACGTACACAACCGACAAAAATCACACAAACTTGAACAAAGTTGCAGAACTCTAAAGCTCCGGGGCAACTAAGAATGAATAATATTAACGGCATAGTCTATAAATGAAAATAGATTTTCATTAACAGCCATATGATGGTTTACTTGCAGTGGAGGAGAAAGCTATTTGGTGTCAAGTGTCGCATTATGAAGCTGCAGCAGAGGGCACACGCTGGGCACAGTTAGACACACTGATAGTGTTGGCATTTGATGTTATCACAGGTGCACGGACAGAGAGACCAACACTCAGTGGGGGATTATGGGGGTGAGGCAGTGTTGGAGGTGTGTGTGAGAGTGTTTTGGAGGAAGGCTCCTCTGCACTCTGCAGATGCACACATCTGGCAAAACCTTTTAGCACAGTTTAGCAACAGAGAGGTTGCTGCATAGAAAACTACCTGTCGTGTTTAGGGAATCAATAAAACACTCCACAGCATGTAGCAGGCTCACTACATCATCTCGCACGATAATGGATTTGGACTGTGGCCCATCTGCTGCTCTATCCAAACATTATTCCCGGTGATTGTTGTTGCTCTTCGTATCGGTCTCTGCTGCTGGCTGCTTAAGTGTGTGGACGCTGTAAATCTGGCCAGCTCATTAGCACTGACAGAGGGAATGCTAGCAGCCCACCTGCTCCCCTTCACCCTCTTTATGGCGCCACAAATTAAAAGGACATTTACGCACATTCGACTCCTGCACTGCTCACCTTGCCACTCAACACTGCTTCATCTGTTCACCGCTGAGCTTTGTCAGATCCACCACAATATGACTCTGCCCCTGTCTATTCTTCTGTTTCAACAGCCCTTAAGTACTGCGCCTTGTTTCCCTTCGGCTTCTGTCAGTCGGGTTTGTGTTCAGTGACACTCTCCAGTGCTAAGCCTCATCATTTGAATCCTTTGTCTCTCTGTCATCATTACTATTTTACATCCGCCATCCTGCCAAAGCCCACATCCATCACGCTCACCCATCGTTTTCTCTGTGCACTAAAGTTCAGCAGCACTATCTGGTCGTGCTGATGACACTCTAACCCCCAGTCGCTGGGGCATGTCCAGTGAGTGACAGCGTGATGGAGTGATGCTGCAGCTTGTTTGCTTCGCCCGCTAGAGGTCAGTTAGTGTCACAGAGGTAATGAGGCCATAAAAATGCAGGTAACGCAAGATGTGGGTAAACAAGATAAGGCGGGGGAAAGGGTACAGGAAGGGGAAACAGGGTGCAATGAGGAAGTATAGGAGTGAGCAAAGTTCCCAAATCCTGCACAGCTTTAAGCCAAAGAGGCGAAACACTTTAATGAAGAGCTTCCTTGTACAGACTGGATGGCATGCTGCATTGTTATTACCAAACACATTCATAAAAATATGAACAAATTTGCAGCGTCTCGTTTATCAAGTAAGGCACGCAAACAAATAAATTCATTTGAGATCTGTGGGAAAAAAAACAACAGACATCCCACCTGCATTAGTCTCACACTGTGCTCACATACACAAAGTCTGCATGATTTATTATCACTAACTTATGTCTCGTTGCTATAGGCTTCAGCTCCTCCCAGTGTAAAGAAATACTGAAGACTCAATGCTGTGTCTAATGTTTGAAAGAGTCTGATCAATTACCACATCCCACTGCTTCAAATAAAAAAAAAAACTTCAATTCTATAAGTACTAAGAGGGCAGGACTGACATATGCAGTAATTCACGGAGTGATGACAGGGAACTAACAATATGTGAACGACTGAGGGTCAAACACAGCTCAGTTTAATGGCTGCCCAGAGGCTAAACTGAAGCCTATTGTTTGGAGAGTTTGGAAAATCTCTATGTGGACTCTTTCAGCGAGTCCCTCACAACTGAGCCGTGGTTGCACTGGCCTGAGAGAACCCTCCCTGATGGGTGGTCGGAACAGTCCTTCTTTCTCCTATGTATTTGCCTGACTTTATGGATTGAGAAGAGAAAAAGCCAGCGGCTTTGAAGATTTGGCGAAGACTCAGAGAGGCGTGTGTGTTCAGTCTAAACACTACACAGATACGTGGATGTGTGTGTTTATGTGTGCGGGTTTCAGGCACCCGTTTGAAGTCCCCCACTCCACACTGGCAATTACTTCATATCAAGGATTAGATGAGCGAGAGGGCAGAGAGGCGAGAAGGACGATGGAAAGGAGTGAGAGCTGCAGAGGGAGGTAGAAGATTCGGAGAAAGGACCGAGGAGGGAGAGAGGAGAAAAGAGATTGAGGTCCCCACTGCACTGAGTGTTTTTCTTCTCTACTAAAGGAGTGCGTCCACACTGAACACAGAGACAGAAGACGAGTCCTCAAATTGTGAGAAGATCACAGGTGCAGAGAACACAGTCATTTTCAAAGCAGCAGAGAGCAAGAAGCAATATGAAAAGGTGATGATCAGCGTGTGCAGCCCACCATTCAGTTACCACTGTTACAACGGCCATAAGATTGAGGTGCACATCATACACGCTTTTCATACATGTATCCTGAATTCTGTGGGGTAAATATTTGTAGTATTTACTTTGGAGGGAAACACACTCTCAACATCAACAGTCTGACATATGATTTATTTTCACTTTATTTGTATTCTCTGCAGGAAGTGGTACAGCATGTTTTGTCATGCTTAGCCACATGATGCTGATCGTTTTCAAAGATCATTTTCTTTGTAAGTGAATGGATTTGGATTTTAGTTACCACTTTGCACTTTGTCTGTACTGGTTCTTTCTGTTTTCATTAGGAACTTTTTTTTTCTGGCTTGATGTGTGCATGAGTTTTTTTTCTTGCTTGTCAAATTATTGCCCCTATGTCACTTGTCTCTTCTTGTCTTTGCTTCCTGATTTATTTTGAAGTTCGTTCCCTTGTGTGTCTTGTGTTAATCTACTACCTGCCTTTGTTTAATGTCCTGCGCTGTGTCCGAAATCACTCCCTACCCACTATATAGTGCATTATATAGTGACCACGCCATTTTGCAGTGGTGTCCGAATGTTTAGGATTGTTTGATGTCCACTATATAGTGCACTGAATGTATCCCACAATTCACCACAAAATGTAGTGAATATCCGATGGTCACTAACCGAAGCAAGATATCCCATCATGCATCATTTTTAAAAGAAACATAACAAGACTGATAGTAGACGGCATTTCGATAGAGCTACGGGAGTTTGCTAGATAACGGTAATTTTTTTCCCCCCGGTGAATTACTCGTAGTTAGGCGCGAGACAAATTCATGAGTTGTGGAGCAGTACACCAGTCACGAGGACAGTTTATTCCATATAATTAAACATTCCAGTAGGTTACACTGAAACTTTCTGTTACTAAAGAGCCAAGAGAGTAAAATATGAAAATATGCTTAAATAGAAAACAAAATACAAAAATAAAAAAGTACAGGACAGTAATCAAAAGCCTCTAATTTAATAAAAAACGCAGTAGTAAATGGACAAGTAATGTGTGAGACGACATTAATGTGGTACGTTTTAATTGTGTGACAGCGATGACGCAATTTACCTGCGCCAAGAGTAGTGTCTGAAAGTGTCCGAAAGATTTTTCTGTTGAGCTCACTATATAGTCCACTGCATTCATTTAGGGAATGAGTGAGTGATTTCGGACACATCTCTGGCCTGGTTTCACCTGGCCTTGATTAGTCTGCTTGATTTCACCTGTGGCTTGTTTCACCTAGTGGATCCAGCCAGTTTGGTCATTCTGAGTAATCTGTGTCACCTGGTTGTTTTTTTGTCATACCATTTGTTTTGTGTGTGTTCCTGTTCTCCCTGCAGTCCCTGACACACCTATTAAAAGTGCATCGCAGCCTCAGATTAGCACGTTACCTTTACATTCAATACATATTAAAGTAAAGTCATCCTTACCTCCGGGATGTGGATGGAATAGGGCTGCCCATGGAAGGTTGGTGCATTATCGTTCACATCTCCAATCTGGATGTTGACTGTGTCTTTGACAACCTAAGTGAGAAAACACAGAGGCAGAGCTGTTCTAAAGCCACCTTCAATTGTTACTTGACACATAAGCGTAATCACTGAAAACACATATTAGCCACACAGAGCTGAGAGTCACACTGAAAGAAAACAGGAGAAGTGTGTGTGAGATTACCCACGGGGGAGAGCGGGTCGAATGTCAGCATGTTTCAGCAACGAAGACCATGTGGAGTGAGACAGGTGTCATTGGTGTCAGAGTGATGGAGTGTGAGAAACAGAGAAACGAGGGCGAGAATGAGAGAGAGAGAGACTGAAAGAGAGATGGGCCGAGAGAGAAGGTCTCCCAGTGACATGTGGTCAGGCTAGTCCAGGTGTCAGCATGTGATGGGAGTTGTCATGACTGTGATCGCAGTGCAAGTCTGTCTCTTACCTCCTGATCGTCGCTCACGTAGAATTCAACCTGCATCTCCGACTTGGTCTGGTGGAGAGAGATACACATCAAAGTAAAACTTTGCAAAGGGGCAGAGCAGAACAACAGAGAAATGCCAACTTAAACACAAAGCCCTATTCGATTCTCTCCCCCTGGGGAAAAGTACTGCATTCGCGCTACTCGTTAATCATTTGATAATTTAAATTTTTTCCAAAATTGTCCGGAGTGTCGTTTCTTTTATGAGGTGAATTTGATTTGTGAATATGAAAGTGTACGCAGCAGTTTTGTGTGTATGTGTGTGTGTTACTTTGGTGTTCTTACTTCACGGTCGAGCTGCTGTCGAAGCCAGACAACACCCGTGTCTTTGTTCACTGAAAAATACCTCATTGCCTCTTCTCCTGAAACCCCGTATGTGAGCGGTGCCTCCTCAGGATCTGCGGCCTTCAGCTGGGCCACAGATGAACCTGCCAAGCAAAAGGTCAAAGATCAAAAGCTTTACAGAGTCAAGGAACACAGTGTCTGACAAGATATTTTTTGATTTGTTATATGACCTTTTATTTCACATTGACGTGAATACATGAATCCTGAAGAGCCACACAAAAGCTTGTACATTATTTTTCTTTTTTGCCTGTCCAAATGTCACTGTTGGATTACTTGTGCTAATTGTTGGTCCTTAGATAGTATGCCAGTAATAAGTTACCCATCATTCACTTTGAATTATTTGTAATTTAAGTAGTTCCAGTGTGTGAAAGTTGCCAATTAAAAACAGAAATATAAGGATGTGAACAGATGCGCAATAAAGGAAAAATGTTAACAGAGCGTGACGATGTCAGAGGGTTTTTTCTTATGATTTACTTTCCATAAACAGTGTCTGTTAGACAAAAAGAAACACTGTAAACATATTCTGTTGTAGGCACCATACATTTAAAGGATAATAGTGTGACACCCAGTGGTGTCAGAGGGCAAAGTGTCATACTGAGGATAAAGACGATATTAAAAAAAATACAAAAAAGCACAGAATTTACAAACAGAGTAGAGGAGTAAAAGGTTTTTAATTAGAGCAACACTGTTTTACAGACTTCATTAATCACAGACTAGAGCTCAGTCAGGCCGGCTAATCAAAGGCAGAGGTGAAGAGCCATCAGCCCTGCTAATCCACCATGATGGACAGATGCGTCAAGAAGGGCCACGCTGAGGTCTGACCAGCACAGAGACGACATCATGACCCAGCGACCCACAGGGACAAGCCTCATTACTAGCCAGGATGTAAGTGTTTGGGCAGGGTACAGCAGTGGAATGAGGAAAGGGTAGTAAACAAAGATAGTAGGGACACTGTCTGTGGTGCTGAAATATCCCACACCTCCTGCACTGTAGTAAGAAGTTGCAACATGTTTATTGTAGAAGCTGCACTCGTTCCAACACCAGCAAAATTAAACTCATACATTCACTCATTGCTGCACATAACCCCATGCGTCACAACCCTTTTCCATGTAGCAAATCAGTGCTGAGCTGTAAAATGACTCAGTGTCCAAAGTTTCTGGGTTTGGTGACTCCACTTTCCTCCTATTTGTCAAGGTGAAATGTACTCACACACATACATTCACACCCAAGGTGACAATCTTGTCTGTTAGTGTGCCCGTGCTGCGATGCCGACCATGCACGATACATAACGGGATAGGCCTTAGCGCTACCTTTGACCCTCAGTAGAAACAGGAAGATGAGAATGTGGATAGTTGGTCATACACACACAGGGTGACACATACATACGCTCATCCTCTCTCACGCCCTGTGCAGGTACTCGCCAGACAAGAGGTGAAGCCAAACTTAATCAAGCCTGTCACAAACTGCTAAACACAATGACCAATTAGGCTCCACAATCCCACGCCCCTCTCGTTTTATTAATACACCCCATTTTCCCATGAAAGGGTGACAAAAATGACTAATTAATATAACGATTTATGAGCCCCCTCTCAGTGCGTCTAATGAGATTTATGCAAATTCAGCTGCTTTCAATATGAGTTATAATTTGGTTGAGGACAGTGCAAATTAAGCATTTTACCTCCAAGTCATCAATAAAAACAGATTTTTTTTCCCCCCGTTCGCTCCTGCCGACTGTGGAGGAACTGTCTGCTCTAGTCGTGGAGACATACACTCGACTGAAGGGACAAATGTTCAATTCAGACTCAAGACTGTGTCCGAGAGCCACAGTCCTGTGGAAGAATAAAACTTTAAAAACTTTTCTACTGGTTAAGCATATGGGCTTAGACGCTTTGCTAAGATTAACAGCTGTAGAGAGCTGGTAAAGGCTTAACGAGACGAGAAAGTATCTTCACCACAGCCCTTGTGGTGTATCTATATGGTAGATATTGTGATGTTAGGAGTACTGTACTGTATAGAGAAATTCACGTTCATTCTGAAATTAAATCAGCTCATGACCTCTATCAGTTTTTTTTACAATTTTTTTCTTTTACCAACAAAAGACTCAGAACTTTACTCTGGGTTTTTGCTAATAGTCTGGAACTTGGGTTCCCGCAGTAGGTTGAAAGTAGAGATGGGAATGAGACCGTTGGAGAAATAACATCTCCATTGCCTCTTTGTATAGCGAGTGTGTCTCAATTTATTTTAAAATATCACAAGGATTAAATTCCTAACTTAATCTTACAGTTAAAGTTATGATTTCTTATAGTTAAGGTCAGTTGCAGGATTGGAATAAAGGCCGGGGCAACAAACTGTTGTAATCACAAATATTTCTAACAAGTACTGTTTAGTGTTTGTTTTTTGTTTTTTTCTGTGTGATATGTAGACATCCTTCAGGTTTTTATCTGTAACTCTGTGGCACCAGACCCTTTCCCCTGACAAATGAGACTATTTAGCAGCCAGTGATGTCACTATTACTGTTCTGAATGATACAGTGCACATTAACATCGCTCCGCCTCTTCTCCTCTCCTCTGCACAAGTGCTCTCATGACAAAATTGATGGGCTTGAAACTCGCCTTTTTCTCTCCTAATGTCCCCTGAACCTCTCGCTCCCTCCACAAACTCAAACACCGATATATCCTCTGTTTTCACACAGCCAGGTCAAACCAGGGCAAACAAAGCAGAGCAAAACAAAAGAGCCCAAGCTCAGCACATGATAACATCTGTGAACCCAACCGGAGCTACGTCCTCCCACACTGATCTGGTTGATTTTATTTTTCTGTTTATTTAAGGGTTAAAGGTAGAGCGCAGTTGAAAGTAGAGAGCAGTGGTCGGATGAGCTACAATGTGAAAAAGTATGTCATAGCAGGAGACCTGAATTACTGCCTCCTGGAGGTCAGGTTGCAGGAAATATGACCACAGTCTCCTCTTCTGTAGCTGAAA
Source organism: Trinectes maculatus (assembly GCA_016785345.1). Taxonomy (NCBI): domain Eukaryota; kingdom Metazoa; phylum Chordata; class Actinopteri; order Pleuronectiformes; family Achiridae; genus Trinectes; species Trinectes maculatus. The sequence goes on from JAFBJQ010000935.1 coordinate 326,693, forward strand.
TGTATTGGTGAATAATGGCCTGGAAAGAGTTTTTGTAGAGCCGTGATTTACATCACGGAGAAGCTGACCTTTGACCCATGGTTATCATCGCTGTGTCATTGTGTCAGTTTATCCTATCAGAGCTATTGTTTCATGAGTCTGTCAAAGTTTTTGTTAAGTTCCTCAACGTGTTACTAAGATACTGCATTTACAAGAAACATGACACAAAACCTGCTACACTGTTGGTGCAGAGGCATAAAAATAGAAAAATGCAGATCGCGGATGAGAAAGATTTGTTTTTTGACAAAGTAGTAAATACACATCGTTGCCACAAGTCCTTCTCCTAAAGTTAGAAGAGTGCTCCTGTAGTAAGACAAAGCATTGTTGCTTCTAAGTGGCAAGGCTGAAAAATGAACTGCCATAAAACGTATTCAGTGACAAAGCCTTGAGCGGCAGAGGCCTAAAAGTGAAGGGGAGGGAAACGTAAAAAGACTCGCTAACCTGCGCAGCTGCCCCCGTTTTACTCTGCCCCTTTTGGGAAGGGGAAGGGGCCAGTGGGGAGGCTAAATCAGTTGCTGGAGGACATCAATCCCTGCTGGATCGATAGGCGTCGTGCGTGTTGGAGGAGTACGCGGCTCAGCCCTGCCCTGGAGCGTCGGGCCTGAGAAAGAAAAGGGGCTATAGGCCAAAGCCCTGTTCATTATGTCGCTGACATCGCCAGACCTCTCGTTCATCCCAGCGCTGATTCAGTGGGACAGGCATTGTCAGGACCGCAATTTCAGGCGTGCAGTAAATTATAGCCTCAAATTTTATGGTACGCAGAGGTTTAATGGGTATATGGGCAGTGTTCGGTGTGCTGTCTACCAAAGCAGAGGCAGACAAAAGAAAAACCGAGGCTGAGTGTGGAGGAGAAGGCAGAGCGAATCTTGATCTTTAGCCACTCTGGATAAATACTTGATGAATTGTCTTGAAGCAAGGCTTCAGCCCGGTCTGATGAGTCAGCGTGATGCCACTCATGTTACCGCTCTGTCCGTCCACTGACAAAGAGAGCCTTCAAACACGTCAGCCATGCCGCCTCACATCAATCACTCCCATCAAAAATTCACACAAGCAAACACTGTCTTGTGGTAACCTGGCAGCATGAGCTCAGTCAATACACTGCCTGTGTATTGTTCCCTGTTTTAAAAGTGAGGCATTTGTCACGTTATGGATCAGTATGGATCATTTATGGATATATGATCTATAAAGTATCCATATAGTAGTCAGTAGTGAGGAGCAGTAATGGAAAACCGTCATATCTGTCATATAGATGAGTTGTGATTAGGAGACTTTAAGCTGATTTGCTGTATAATTCCCCTGCATCAGATACATTACGATTAGGAAAACAGGCACACTGGTAAAGATGGAGCGTGCAAATGCACAACCTGCTAATTGACTATGTGCCATAAAAAACTGGGTCTGTTTCCTGCACACCACTATGACAGACAGTGAGCGTGTGTTGGTGCCACATGTGTTGAATCCTGCAGTACCTTTGGTTATCAGAGTAAAAACACAATAACATAATTTTACCATTATAAGACACAAGGTGGGAGTGAACTTTACTTCCTTACTTGTATTGATCGAGAAGAAAGTAGCTCTAAAGCTAAAATACTTCAAAGTCATAATAACGCCGGACGCCAAACCTGCCAGTTGTTCTGACGTAGCTATGCGCATGAAGCTCTCTGACGGTAATTTACCGGCGAGATTCCATCAGGGATTTAAGTCGCTCTTTCTGGCTCATCCTTTTAAGAGATCTCTTGGGGGCACATGCATTAACTTGCACCCTCACTTCCAGTCGAACACACAACAGATTAAACTTTATTCCTCTACCCTTAGAAATGAGATGGAAATGAGTTGAAAATTATCTCATCCTTGCTTCCTCTGCCCACGGTGCTGTGTGCTGCGTTAATGCCTAGACAATCAGGTTTCTTCTGAGAAGCCAGCTGGACGTGAAAAATAAACCCAACAGATCTACCTGGAATGACAACAGTGTAGTGGCCAGTAACTGAGTGCCTGGACCTCTATTTCCATACAAAGAGAGGTGTATGTGTTCAGGGGGCATCTTTAATAGCTGAGAGGAGGATGCATGCAGATAGTTTATTTCTCTGTAGGATGAAGGCAGCCATGGAAAGTGACAGTAAAGGCTTTCTCCCCCTCAAGGAGGTCAGTTAGAGAGCCAGCAATAAAAGAAAAGATGGAAAGGAAGATTATGTTCATGCTCCGATTAGGTTCTCAGGCCGCCGTACCATGCATAAACAAATGACGCCCATTCTTCAATTGGCATAACTGCTGCAGCAGGAGCACCATTCACGAAATAATGTCTGCAGATGATAATTCATCAAATTATGTTGTATTTGTCTTTAAGAAAATATCATTTGTCATGCAGAAAGCCTTACCTTTTAATGGCCCCTTTGAAAATAGTCATCAACCTGATTCTCATTTTTCCTCCCGTTTACCCTTTGTTTGTTTTTTCGCCGGACTTCTCTGCTTTATATGTGTTTGTGTGTGTGTGTGTGTGTGTGTGTGTGTGTGTGTGTGTGTGTGTGTGCGCGGTGTGGTATCATGACATCAATAATTGTGATAGGAAAAGGAACAGAAGACAAATAGTGCCTGGAGTCTGGCTTTAAGTGACTCCTGTGTTTCAACAACACACACCACGAGAGTCCTTGAGAGGCTGTGTATTAATCCTACAGATTTATGACTAAATCTGTCACGGATGGGAGGAGAACACCCTCTGTCTTTCCTCTAGTCCGTCCGGAGAGAAATACACACCTCCCAGAACACACATCCTCTGTGTAGGTTCACGTGTGCGCGCATGTGTGTGTGTGAGACAGATGACGGCAAATATAGAAACACAAAAGCATTCACGTTTCCCAAAGGTCACGTGGTGTCAATAAGTTAAAACTGTCTTTGAGCAAAAACGGAGATTTGCATTTAAACCTAATATTCGGTAAGTAAGCTTCTCCTCCTGTTGGTATGGACTCGTATAGTCTACGCACTGTGTCTCTGCGTGGCCGTCTTCAAAAGAAACAGTGCTATGGCTTATGGTAAGACTTTAAAAGCCCAAATGGGAGATTGTAAAACAAATGGTTTATATACTCGTAGCTTAACATCTAAAGTCTCTGTGGGGGGAAAAAAACCAAGGATTGCTGTTTATTTTGTTCTCGTGAGCTTGAGGAAAGATGGAGCAATTTCTCAGAAATTGTGCAATGATGTACGTCATCAGCATCCATACTGTGATAACTAACTATGAGTATATTCTAAGACAAAATAAAACATTTCCTGTAGATTGCAGAACAATGTGAGTTTTGAACTGCACCTGACACACACACACACACACACATCACATTTGAAATAGATGTTGCTGTCCAGATATGAATCCTTCACTTCACCTCGGTCCGATCAGAGTGATTCAAATATAGAGTCTACTGTGAAGTGAGCAGGACGAGGCGTATGATTGGATGTCTGGACTGGTCAAGACTAACACACCCAAATGGCGAAATGATGAAAACATTGAGTGACAAGGTTGTGACTAAGCGATCGCATTGCGAAAGCGGGACGGACAGTGAGGGACATTAGAGGACAGTCATCCCCACACGTTGGTGCGGAGAGGCGGACCTGTCACCGCATATTCACACACAGCACCGATCACAGAGGAACGTTCCTCCTTGCTGTTATTTTCTAGTCATCCCATCAGGGTCTCACTGTTCCTCCGCGCTCTCTCTTTTGTTTTTGTCATCCTCCCGTCACGCTCCGTCCCGCTTGTGGAGGCCAGGCGCGGGGACGCGGGCAGCGCTGATAGGAGTGGACAGGTGGCTGTGTGTTATTCAGTCCTCTGGAATGATGGCTTAGTCAGTCTGTCCTGTCATTGTCGCTGAGGCACACACCCGCCCCAAACGCACACGCCTCCAACGTAAAGCTCGCCAGTCCTGCCAGCACGCCAACCGTCCATCAGCCCTGTCACTTTGTGACGCCTGCCCACTCCTTTCCCGTTTCTTTCCGTCTTTCCGTCTTGCTCTTTTCATCCAGTTTTTAATTCTGTTACTTGCCTCTCTCCGTCACCCTGCCTACGATGCTGACCTCAGCGGCGCTGACTATTACCTGAGAGCCAGCTAAATCATGGCCGGGTAATGGAACATGCAACCCTCTATGCATTGTCACACACTTACACATACACACACACGCACACACTAAATCAAAAGCCTCTCTCTTTTGGCCTTTTTTCCTTTTCACTGCTGTTTACATGTTTATCATTTGGCATCTATGTTACTGAAAGATGCGGCTGATGTTATTTCTGTCAGCTCTGGGGACGTGGATAGGAATGCTGGGGGTCCAGAATGAGGCTGAGGCAACACAGACTTGACCTCCAGGTCAGAGGCAGGCCTGCTTCACGTTCATGAGCCAGGGACTGTGACTATGACTTGTTGGCCTTACCACTGTCTTTACGTTTTAAAAAACCCATTCAATAAACCACATATTTAAAAAAGAAAAAAACACTAATTAATGATCTGTATTTACAGAATCATAAAATATCAATGACAAAATAGAGAAAAACAGTAATGATAAAGCTGCAACTGCCAAACAAATTATTTTCCAAAGCCACTTTACTTATCAACCCACGGCAGCCTGCAGTGTTGAATAATGAGGACAAGATGATTCAGTAATTCAAATAATGGCTTTTAATTCTTACCTTGACTTTCAAACAGGCTACAATCCACAGCTAGGGCTAATTATTATTTAGCATTATTTTGATTTCTTGTAACTTATGACTTAATATTAGATGGCATCTAGATAGAGCTATAGGACACAGCTATATGCTGTGTCGAGGTTTTGCTTTGAGTGGCTGAGGTTCAGGTTTGTTCTCTCAGGCATTTAGAAAGAAGTAGACGGAGGAAAAAAGCGGTGCCCGGCTTTGATTTATTTGAATTGACAGGATAAATCCTGTTGTTGTTGCAGCAGCCAGTTCTCAAATAGCAGATGCTGGAGTTTGACAACAGCGCAGGAACAACAGACATAAATCCAAATGGCTGCTTCAAACACTTTTCCTTAAACGCCATTTATAGTTAGCTTTACCACGCTGGCCAAGCAGGAGGCGACAAGCTGGGCAAATGACTGTTAAATACAAATAAATAATAGTAATGATAATAATTATTATTAATTATTACTATATCGTCATACAGTCAATCCGGTGACGTGTGTCAGGTTGCTAGTTAGACGTTAATGTTTCCTTCAGAGAAAGGCTCCTGGTCAGCAGCTGCATGTACCAGCGGCAGGTCTCTTCACCATGGAGACTGGAGGAGTCAGTGGAGGACAGGGTGAAGGTGAGGAGCGCTCACTCTGGAGTTACTCCTGGGGAGCAGAATTATACCGCACACTGACTGATGAGGGAATCCTTGCCTCGGAAAATCTCTACAATGAGATGCGGGTTCGGTGATCTGATCCACTGGGATATGTAATCGTGTCTTCTCACTCGTCCATAAGGTGCAACAGTTTTACAATCGTACTGGGCCCCAGAGGCCGCACCAGCATGTCAGATCGTGGTCAGGTGCAGCAGGGCTCAGTACAGCTCAATGAGCAGCCAGGCCAAGACCAGCTGGACTTTATCTATATGGGCAGAGTCACTTGTGCATCTCTATCTTCTTATCTCTCTCTGGCTCTCTTATATCCATCTGCTGCGAGGCCACTCTGACCACCACGTACCCCACTGCCAATATCTATTCCCATCTCCCTATGTGTACCACTGCTACTTTCATGTCCCCATTTTCTGGCAGCTCCCCATTTCTTCGCTGTTCCTCTTTCACGCCTTGCACGTTTTCTACCCTTCTTTTCATTTCTTTCTACCCCCGTATACTCCTCCATCTTATCCCCCTCTCTTTCTGTTGCATTCTCTCAACTCTGATAGTCTCAGATAGAGACAGATAGTTCGAGAGGACATGAACAAGCTAGGCTGAAAGTGTGCTCTAGCAAACCGGCAGAGGACTGCAATGCAGACATGCCAGAGTCGAACGTACGTGTGTGACTTCATGCCGTTTGTGTCAAAATGCATGTGTCCAGATTGTGTTTTCTAAGCCACAGCAGTGATCTGATGTCCGGCTGCTGTCATTGCATCTTTTTTTTTTATCCCGTAACACGCCACACTTGTTTTATGGATTATAAATGAACTCATTATCTGGTGCGCTCATTGGCTTCAGGTCCTAATTAGCCAAAATTAATATTGTTTCCTGACAAAGACATTGGCACTGGCAAATTGGCAATTGACCTCCTTGGTCAATCTGGAGGGAGACAGAGAGACACAGTGGTGGAGGGAAGCATAAAAAAAAACAAGGGAGGTGAATAGGAGAGCTGCATGGTGACAGCTGCTCTGGTTGATCAGTTTTAGACTCATCTCATCTCATCCTTCCTCTCTCTCTCCCTCCCTCCATCCCTCTCTCTTGAACCGAACTGTCTCCCTACACCAACAAGCAGCTCCCTAAGCAGACGTGCTGCGCTCTCATTACTGTCACCTGAGAACCGCAGTGGACGCGGGTTAGAAATGAACAGCCAAGGCAAAATGTAAGCAGCCAGTTTGCCGTCGTGTTGCGTTTGTGCACGGTGGGTGGAAAAAATGCAAAAAAACACACCTGTGCACAGTAGGTGACAACCAAAAAGCCCCGGATCTGGTGTGCAAATGCCTTCTTGCTATGGACAAACGACTGCACAGAGAAACACATGGAAAAGAGAAAGAGACATAGAACAAGAATGTTTCTGGGCAGAAAGAGAGGGAGGGAGGAAAGAAGACAGACCAGCCTTACTTCTTTAAAAAATGATCTATGCTTCTGAGGAGGGCCTGTTAAATGTCAAACACCTTCTCGGCTATGAGATAAGACAGAGAGAGGAGTTCAATTATACCTCGCTCTCTGCGCCTCGCCATCCCACAAGGGTGCAAAACCACACAGTCACAACACAGGCAGACGCACGTGCTTTCCCGGCCTGTCACTGTCAAAAGACAGTAAGGGCAGACACTGAATTGACAACAGATGTATATGTGCAGAAAATAATCACAGCGAACGACGAGAGTGTAATCAAGGTGAGAGGGAGTAAATGAGTAAATTACATCAATCCGCACCAATGGAGAAGTCTGAGCGGTCGAGGCATCAGTAAATAAAAGAGGGGAAATTTTCACCCAGAGACTGGCATACACCGTAAATGGGGGACACAGAGTGCAGTCACCCCACTTGTCAATTAATCCTATCTGGCACCGGCATGCTGGCCTTTATGAGAACAAATGTCAGCTTTCAAGACAAGGACGAGATAACCTTTCTTCATAGAGCTCACACCAGCCGCGTGTAACCCAAGTTGATATTACACTGCAGGCATCTAATTTAACACACTTTCTCTGACTGCCACCAACTGCATCCCTGCGGTTACTAAAGCAAAGGGAAAGATGAAATTTAACTTGTCTGCCTACAGGTCTCCGTCAAATCAGGGATCATAAGTGGCCAGCAACAAGAGGCCATTGTGACTGTTTAGATTTAAGTGCTTTAAACACAGGTTCTGTTTCCAAGTCATATTCAGAACATTTATTCACGACACAGCGAGAGATTTATTTAGCTTTGAAATGATTTCTATGGGTCTTTGAGACCCTCTGACTTTCAAAGACCATTAGAAGTTTTCATGACATTTTATTTAATTTGGTCTCTTTTTCATATGACTTTCTCTGTGATTAGAAAAATCGTCTTTTTTTAAAAAACACATAATACGGAATCTGGACCTGTGTAACAAACACTATGCTTGAACTGCGACTTGACACTAACTGCTGCCTCCATGTGCCTCTTCAGAGAGGCATATAAATACAGATATTAAAGGAAATATGCAAGCAATATAAACAGCCACACAAACACCCACACACAAAGCCCCCTCCTCAAACCTGCAGTTTCCCTGCAACAGAGCAGGGAGAGGTGGTCGCTGATGTGAAACATCAATTTCCAGGTTAGCTGCTCTGCGAGGCTCAGGCAGGTATCAGCCGTGACCCACCTGGGCCTGATAAACAGCTGCATGCAGCTGATCTGCCACCCAGCAATGCACCTTTCAATACTGGAGAATGGGCTAAAGCGTGCTCACACACACACACACACGCACACGCACGCACACACACACATATACTCGCACATGCACACACACACACATGCATAAACAAATAGTAAATAAAAATAACAATCCATTAATAGGTAATGAACATGTATATATACCCGTTTCAGTACAACCCTGCATGAACTCACGTATGCACAGTGTGGAGCCCCGTTCAGATTCACCTTCATGATACTTTGATCATAAACCAGGTACACCTACGATTAAATTTGGTTTAAACCTGAGGCGTTCAAGATAGGCGTCTGACACAAGAGCAAGAATCACCATCACAAATTGTGGTGTTTGATGATTATGCATGTCTGATCTCTCATCACTCTCTCTCTCTCTCTCTCTCTCTCTCTCTCTCTCTCTCTCTCTCTCTCTCTCTCTCACACACACACACACACACACACACACACACACACACAGAGAGAGAGAGAGACAGACCGACACATAAAGGGAACCAGAGCAATTATGGAATAACATCTTGCCCATTGACACAGAATACTGTATCCAAATGCTCGTCTGTATGGTAGAAATCGCACAATATCTAATTGTAGTCTGGGCTTCATTTGGAGCCTGAGAGGGTTGTTCACAGTTCTATCTGTATCAGCATTGTAAGAGCCCGGCTTCAGTTGGTCAGGTAATCTAACCACTGCCACCCTCACTGCGACGCCTGTCAGCATGGGACTGTGTGCCTTGGCAGCGCTGCTCAACCTGGTGTCGCGTCACATTCCCAAAGACAATTTCAATTAACTTTTACAACCCAGAGATATTTCGCACGCACAGCCTGGGGCTCTACAGATTATTTCCCCATCTTTGTTTCTGTCCGTCTGTATTCTCACTGTGTCTGGACATAATGCAGGAAAACTTGAACAGAACCCACCACATCCCAGAAAAAGTTGTTTTTTTTTTACAGACAATGGAAAGAGGATCACTAAACGGATCGCTACTACTGATCACTGTCGAAGAAATCAATAAATGAGTCTTGCATGAGGCTTTGCATCTGAAACTGAAAGACCAGGTTGAATACTAATGTCACATCCTCTGGCTCTTATTTATTAAACAGTCAATGACTGTTTATTGCTAATAAACAATCACTGACTGTATTAGTCAAAAGTTCTCTGTTACTCATGAGTTTTACATAAATTAATTGCTTTGGCGAAGGAGCTTGTGGTTGTTGTTTGGATAATTAAACTGAAATAATGTATTCAAATATGTATTAAATATGATTAAATACATAATTTTACAACACCACTGTCAGAACTGTACCATAAGGAATGAATATGTGTCAAAATGTATGTAGAAAACCAAAGCTGAAAGTCAGACCTTTAGAGAGAAAATAAAATCATAGAAGTGTCACAATAATACAATTATGAATAATAGGAGTGTGCAATATATAATAAGATGCTGGTAAGTGCATCTCACTTTGCAAGGATGAAAATTATCATCCGTGCAAATTATCATTCGCTCATCCTTGTTTACAAAATCCTAGAAAATATCCAGATTTTCCACATTTTTCAGTATTACTCATCCCGGCATGCGCCTGTGCGCTGCTCAAAATCAACGTTGCAACGACGGACCAGAGTTTTGCGATTGTTTGCGCTGGCCATAATAACACTAACACATCACGTGCTGGGTGTGCAGACAATATAGCATTGCAAAGCGTCATGATGGATAGTGTGTTTGCAGACACCACTGAACCGTGGACCCCATTATTTCCTGGGGGAGGAAGCAAGGCACCATGGGGGAGAGATAAGGGATGATTGACTAAACCAAAACAGAGGTCCCTCATGGATGGCAGCCTACTGGCATTATTGGGAGCCACTGTAGGAGTCAACACAACAGCTCCATGACAGCAGAGCGCTGTCACAGGAAGTAAAAAGATCAAGTGTCTCCCCGTCCTAAAAAGAGGTAGGCGAAAACTCTTCACGTGGGGAGAAACACTTCCAGTCATTAACAATATCTCCCAGACATACTGGATTCATCTCCTGCTGAGATCATGTGGCTGAAATACTTACTTTCTGCTACTGGTAGATAGGACTTGTATATGAAAGATACAGAGAGACACACATTCACTCTCAGGCCCATCACACATCGGCCCAGTCAAACTCCCAAACAGTGACAGACACAAGGACAAACATGCTGCAGTCCAGTTTGGCTGAATGTGAAATGGAGGTATGAGCATATACAGGCTTGTGTGCTATCAACACATGAAAACAGCAAACTTCTATGACTTCCTGCTCCGTCTTTCTCCTGACAATAACCTGATTATCATTTCATTTTTATCGCTGCTCATCTGTCTTTTTTTTCTGTCTCCACTATCTGGTCTGTAGAAGCAAACAGCAGCCAGTGGTTCTAGATTTCTTCACGTCTTCTGTGAAACAATCTGATATTGAGTTAATTTGAGCTATTTAAATGCCAAAAGGGGAATTCATGCCCTTCTGAATGTTTCAGACTCTGGTTCTTAATGATAAAACTTTTATATTAAAGGGAAGGATGGAGACAGTTCAGCTTTCAGCCCTTGGACTGAAACTCTAAAAGCATAAAAGCTAAAGCAATTGTCTGCAACGTTTTTTTCCCCCCTTATGTTTACATGTCAAAATGGATGAATAAGGACCCTTCACTGGTTTCTGACAAACTGTTTGCTGTTGCTGACAATTCAATTCTGAAAACATGTTTTTTAAACAGGTTCTTTTTTTTTTTTCTCCAAACCCTTCCTGTAATGAATCACTGTTTTGTAGGCTGTTTATCAAAAAGAGGCCTATTGAACATCGATGATCTTCTGCAAGAGCATCCTTTACACACGCAAAGAGGAAGACGCATTCACATCCAGAAACCCAGTCTGATGTGTTGATCCCCACTTGGTGGTGGTAGAAATAACTTTGTTTCATCACTCAGTATGGGAATTTATGAAATAGATGCTTGTTTACATACCCAGTACATCCAATACAGTTACTCTTTAGCTTAATACCAACTCTATAGTCAGTGACTGCGTCAGTCTGCTGGTGTGTGAGTAGTCAATTTGCACCTCGTACAACAGAAACAAAGCTGCAAATTTAGGGCATTTTGCTTCATAAATCATCACTACGTGACGCACTGTCACATTTTCCACAATTTACTTTGCTAAGTTATTGATAAATATTTCTTTAATTATGTGCTTCAACAAAATGAAACATTTATACTTTAACTAGTGTGATTTGGTTGAAGAGTGTAATGGCTCAACTAACATATCATCATTCAAGACAATAGAGGGGAAAATAAATATGTCACAGGAGAATCGTATCTGCTCTCAGATACTATATCAGGAAGCATCTGATCACACCCAGCATTCACACCAGATGACTGTAAATCTACAATTGCTCGCGACTGTTTCAAATGCGGCTTTGCTCATGAGGGAATACAAATCAACGTCACCAATATACAGAATTAGAAAGCTGATAAAGACAGGCGGTGTCTGAAGGAGGGAGTGTTGACAAGCCACAGTTAATGTAGATTGCTGTAGTCAGCTGACAGTGGGGAATTGGTTGAGGAGAGAGTACATAGACATTATCAACACATTTAGGGGAAGTCTTTCCTTGAGGCGACTTCCTGCTCCTTAATTGTTATTGAATTAGGAAGGCGATTGAGCTAATTAAAACTGCAAGGTGTTTATTGTGGCAGGAGAAGAATGTGCAGGAGCAGAGGGCAGAGGCCAGGCATGCATCAGTCCTGTGTCACAGCACTGACACAAACAGCCAGGACTCCACAGCTTTAATGCACAGGACTGAAGTGGATCAAAAAGGTATCAGCCGGCACAAGATCCACGTTCCTCTGCAATTCTACAGGAGTGAATAAAATACATTTACTGCACAAATAAGTACACGGTACTTAATAATAAGGTGCAGTTGGGTTCAAAGGATATGCTGCATACCAACCATTTACCCCCAAATGGTTAGTATGCTGCTTCACAACTCAGCAAAGGAAAAAGAAAGTGAGTGCCATTTGTTTTCCCCATTCTTGTCTTTCCTACTAAAATTCATGATCTTTTGTTTAAGAACAAAGAATGTGCATGTGGACATGAAATGACTCACAGTGAGTGAAATGCTTGAGACCTTCATTCAGTTAATGAATACTGCCAGAGGCCTCTCTCCTGTTGCACCCTCTGTGACAAATGAATGTGAATGTACACAGTAGCTTTTGTGGTGCAATGAGTATATGCGGTAATAATGATAGCAAAACTACAACTTTTCGATTTCATCAGTCGGCGAGTTGGCATAAACTAGACGGTGTGCAAACGCCATCCCAGCAGAGTGTGAAACTTTCTTATTTTTTAGACAAATGTTGTGGTCTTTCCACAAGTTAATTACTCAGTGGAGAGCTTAATCTGCCGAATCAGGGCAAAGTGGATTAGGAAATTAGAGCGTTTAATCAAAGTGTTCTCTCCGTCTAATTGCACATCCCATTTCCTGACACAACACATACTGTTATCTGCCACTGCACTTAGACATCGGCTCCTCTGTTAAGCCATCCTGAGCCATCAAGAGTGAATGATCCCACTGCCTCGATGTGACAAAAATCCATGAAATGTAAACACAGGCATGCAGATTCAAAACGAAACGGACATGCACTCGCGCACTCTGTGGTAAATATTCCTCATGTAAATATTGAAATAATACATGGTATCACTTCAGTGTTCAGTAGACCACTAATGTAGCCCAGTCACGTGTCACAAGCATTATCCACGACAATGGGGACTATTTGATATCAAATTGGGGGTGTTACTTCCTGGAAGATAATGAAAAGGTGCTGGACTCAGAAGCAGAAGACACTGCGTGTCAGAGATGCGAGTTCATGCTGAGAGCACAGCCTTCTCATATTGCTTTACATGCGCCTCTAACATCACACACCTTCGCACCATCACTCAAACGCTTTGTGTCCGTTCCTGAACCAAGCCCCTCGCTGGTGAGAGGGAGAGACGAGCGGCTGAAGTCTCAGATCAAATATCCATGCTGTGTTTGGATGTGTTCCCCTCGTGCTGATAAATAATCATGTTCTCCTGCCTGCCAGCCATACGGAGCTGAGGCTACTGCCTCCAGCAATGCCAAGTACTGTTGCAAGCGTGTACACATACACATGGTCCGCTTTGCTTATTTCTAAAACACAGTATAACAAAAAAATCTATTGTGCAGTTTAAGTCAGTTAGTCTTTACATAAACGAGCCCTCTGTGTCACCTCGCACTACCTGTAGAACTGTTACACCTTCACCTGGGCAAACTCCATGGTAACTAACTGTCATGATCCGCTCCTGGGTTTCTTTCCTTCTGCCAGTTCTGCAGTACTTTTCCACTCACCTGCCGGCCACTCCCACCTCATCAGTCCAACCACTTTCACCTGTGCTCTCTCCCCTGATTATCTGCCTGCCACTCCCTCCTCATCAGTCCAACCACCTTCACCTGTGTTCCCTCACCAGATTTAAACCCACACTTTCCCCTCACTCTTTGCCAGATTGTCTTCAGCAGCATGCTAAGCTCTCTGATAAATAATCATGTTCTCCTGCCTGCCAGCCATACGGAGCTGAGGCTCCTGCCTCCAGCAATGCCAAGTACTGTTGCAACCGTGTACACATACACATGGTCCGCTTTGCTTATTTCTAAAACACTGTATAACAAAAAAAATCTATTGTGCAGTTTAAGTCAGTTAGCCTTTACATAAACTAGCCCTCTGTGTCACCTCGCACTACCTGTAGAACTGTTACACCTTCACCTGGGCAAACTCCATGGTAACTAACTGCAACTGATCGTAGTGGCTGTGGAAACCTGATCACTGTGCTCAGGTCATGGGGTCTGGTTTTCAGTGAGTCAGCCAGCTGCTCATTTATGTGCATCATAGTAGTAGTAATATAACGGCCTAATGGCCTAATGAAGTATAGAAGACGGGTTTTAAGTTTTGAATATGATTGAATCACATCCATTGTGCCCCAAAAGCTCAATTTAACAGTCCTTTGTTCTCAGGACAATTATTGCACTGAACCTTGAGATGAGGAAAATATGCATTTTTAATCTGCCCTTTCAAATCAAGAAACTGCTGCTGAGCTACTTTATCAGCTTAGTGGGCTGAATAGTAAATAATCTTTAGATTATGTGCAAGGAAATGTGTGAGTGTTACTATACTTTACTATGTAATATAGTGCAAACTATTTTACAATAGAGAATATGAACACACACAAACACATACTTGGTTAGGGTGTGCATGTGTGTATGTGTACATGAATTAGGGGGCCACCTAGACCAGGACATCTGCTGAGCTAATAAACAATAATCTTGACAAATTGTCACTGTCCAATCACTCAGGCCGAGCTCATGATCACACCGCTGAAGAGGCCATCACAGACTGGGCCAGGGACGTGACTGACAGATCTCTGAACTATTGGAAGGTTTTGCTGGACTGAAGCCCAGCTGCCTGAAGAGAGGACACAATGATTCATGGGCAGAGGGCAACCTGGACAGAGTGGTTAGGGAAATTAGCTGCGCCACCCACCAACACACCCATGCCCTTCACTGGCTAGAGCACCAGCTGAAGAGGTGGCCCTCTGCCAGACACTGCTGCTGGACAAAGATGCCAAACCAAGCATCTATGAAGGCAATGGGGTTGATAATGATCATTTATTGTAGGCTTAGTGATCCAACTCTTCCTGGGTGGAATGCAACACATGCAGCTAAGGTGATGATGACAGTCGATGCTGCTAAAGGCAGGTTATATGTATATGTTCCCTGTGCTTGTGGCACGTGAGCAGACCAGCTGTGTTGACAGACTGGACGATTAGGTGATTTAAAAAAACAAATAAACAAAAAAAAAAACAATCTCCTAGAAAATCAATTCAATATTGTGGATTTTAAATCATAGCTACTGACACCGTCAGAGATGATGAAAGCCAGACATCTCCAAATTGCCCTGTCAATCACTGCAGCCAGCAAAAATGCCAAACAAAAAAAAGTAATAGGGGCAAATAATAGATCCTGGAGGAATCTGACTCTAGTGTATCTGGAGTTCATACCATAATCCACAACCAGCAGTGGGACACAACATATAAGAAAGCTGACAATAAGGCGGAGATATAAAATCTGGTCCGAATTCCTTCATACAAACATCAACATCTGTGTGAAATATCCAAATCAGCCTAGCTTTCCTATGTGACAGCTATATCACAGAGAATAACTCAGATGGCCAGACTGTAAAGTTTGTAGTGTTTCTCAACACACAAAAAGAAACAGACACACACACACACACACACACACACACACACATACTGATAGCCAACATCCATTGCTCTAACTGTCAGTGTGTAAAATGACATCTTTGTGAAATATTGCTTTCAGTTTGTATTTCAGGGATACAGATGACAGACTGTTTCTATGCAATGAGAAAAGCTGGACCAGTCAGTGACAGAGGCAAGCTTTCCTGTGCTTTCTTTGGACAAAGTAGATATGTCAACTACAACAAACTGACAATCTCCAGAGACTCACCAATGGGCGTATCCTCATAGATGAGTAGGTAAGTTGAGAAGAAGTAGTTCAGGAAACGTGGTGGCTGGTTGGAGCCTGTGATGAAGAGAAAAGGTCATTATTCGCAAACTATCTAACTTACTTATGTATAAGCTTGAACATTCACTTGAACAAAACAACATTCTGCCCAAATAGTAAAATTTTACCCCTAATAGTAAAATCAAGTAAAACCAGGACCCACACTAACATTGCAACACTTTATTTGTTGGAGGGTTAATAGTCTTGTGCGTCCAAGCAGGGTCCACTGTGACAACAGTGTGATACAAGCTGTTTTGTTGGGAAGATGAGGAATCAAAGCTGATGGTCTTTGATCAGCTGAACTGGGCAGCCAACCAGGCGGACACTGAGGCGAGAGAAGGGGAGGCCAAAGTGTTTGTAGTCACAGCGTTTGATAGGGTGAACGAGTGCTTTCAAGTCGGAGCTTTTCATTCAGTCATGTGCCTCTCTGTGTGGAAGAAGATGCTCATCCCTAACTTGCCAGCTTGCTCTTAGTGGGTACCAAGGACATGGAACCCACTTGGGATGGAGGGTGGTGGAGAATAGCATGGAGACAGGTTTCCATCCACACCTGTAACTTTTATACTGCAGCAGACTTGAACGGTGGAATGGACATAAATTACAGTTATATAATAATCTCAGTAATGATCATCAATCCAATTTGCTGGTTCAAGAAGGTAATACTCAAAAGGGGCATAGCGTCAATGTGATCCTCTGTTATTACGAAAAGAAATCAAGGCTGGAGGTCAGACACAGGGTGTGAGGCATGAGGGAGGAGGACTCCAGGGATATAAAAAAGCCTCGGTAAACTTATTGTGCTTGATGGAAAGAGGTTGTGGCATTCACATAATAACCTTCCTCGCTTCCAGTGTTTTGTGTGTGTGTGTGTGTGAGTATGAGTGTGTGATTGGAGGTGTCTCCTGCCTGTCACTGTGAGACAGTTCTCCTGGTTTTCCACAACACCAGAGCTGTTTCTTTAAACCTCCACAGAGACTTAACCAGCAAATATTTCTGATCAGTTTTTCGGCTGAACAATAATATTATAATAAAGTCATTATAGGAAAGAGATAAGAAGAGGACACAGGAAATGGGGAGCAAGAGCAAGGGAATGGCTGAGATAAAAAAAACAAAACAAAAAAACGCTGTCAGTGGCTGAAAGGAAAAGCCAAGAAAAAGTAAGAGAATATACAATGTGTAGAGGGTAAGAGACAGAAAATCCTTTCAGGCAGTAAATATTGAAGAACTGAGAGGGAAGTGGGCGACGTACTGTAAAATCGAGTCTTACCATTGCCTTAAAGGTATTCATACTTTATCAAGTCCCTGAGAAGGACACCACTTTTATTTGTAATCCTGCATTTGATTAACAAAGGTAGCTCTCTGGTTAAAAGCTGCCATGACAGTGATAATGCCTGTATTTATGGGAATTTAACAATTTAATGTACACCTTTTCTATCACTTCACATTTGCACACGCAGTTCCATATCATTTTACATCCAGCAGGACTCACCTTCGCAGAAAGAGTGGAGAATTAGGAAGGGAAGGAGGAGTTTGGCAAATGTCATCCTGGCACCTAAACCCACACTCCACGACATCACCTGCAATAAATGAAACACAAATACAGAATAAAAACACAGTTCTTTGGTTTGCTAATTATCCATATTACTCTTTTAGTCTAGACATGAACTGTTCCACACCCTTGATAGGTAACCACTGTGTTGGTAAGCAGGAAACGTGATTGGTATAATTAGATGAGATGGAAGATATTTGTTTGACATTGTGAGTGAAGCAGGTGTTTCCTCGTGTGTGCGTCTGCTCGAGTGGTGGGTTGACGGGCTGAAAGCTAATTCACAGCAACAACTCATTTACAGTGCTCACGGTTTAATAATTGTAATCAAGAGGCTGCACCGTTAATTGTCTGATAAAAAAAAGAACGCTGTCTCGTACCAAAAGGAAAAGTGTAAATATGATAATTTTCAAGTAAAATATGATGCAGTTTACCCAGAGCAACTGTAATGTCACAATAATAATGAAAAACGATGATGTGTATGAAACCATGAAGATTTTTCAAATGTTACTAGCGTGAATCTTGGCACAACAATCTTATCCCCCCCTCTCTCCCTTCAGCTACCGCTCATCCCTCCCTTTCATTTGTTCCCTCTATTTAATGTCATAACTTGAACCAGTAAGGTCTCTAAATTTCATTTTGAAGGGTTATCTTTCTAAATTTCTTACTCCATACGTCCAATAAGCTTCAGCTTGTTATAAACCTGTGCAGAGTCTGTTTGTAGTTCAGGGATCAAATGGCAAAAAAAAAAACCTGAACCACAGACACCAATATAATAATTAATAAAACACAATACACTATTGTGTGTTGCCGCTTGCTGTCTTCTTAATGTGGTCGCAAATATAAAGCAAGATGTGGATTTAATTCAGACAACGCAACTACAATGTACAGGTAAGAAGGAACTGCAAGGTAGAGAATAGTAATTGTTTACTGTATACACCCCCCCACACACACACACACACACAACCACAAACATACGCACATATTCAAACATATATACTGTATATTGTGCACACGTAATTGCGCAGCTTTATATTAGCTCTGTGTCAGTTAGAATTGGCATATTTGTTCTCATTTGGGTTCTCGTTTCCTCTGAATTGTTGCATTCACTTTCTCTAACAATAAATCCGACATGACAATGTCTGCTACTTTCTTACTCAATTTCTTCCACACCTCCTTCCCCCCTGCTTCTTGTTAATGCACAGTCATTCATTTCTCTTGCTGGCCTCAAAGAGCTTGTCTTTAGTTGAGGGTATTATGTTGAATGAGCGGGAAGCTCAGATTGAGACATGCCGACAACAGACTGAACAAATTACACATGTTCCCATTTTCTTTCCCTGGAAAAATATCACTTTTTTTTTAATCAAGTATAATTTAATCATTTACATAATTTGTATAATAAACATACCTGAAGCAGCGTGACACCCTGAAGCAAATCAGTTAGCCAAATACTGGCACACACAGTTTATTAAATGCTTGGAATGATCAGTCTAAGGCCAGGACGATGAATGAAACCCATCCATACAGGAAAATGATATGGCTGCACAGTTTTTTTTCCTCTTGAAATGAAATCACATATCACTAAAAAGTTTCTACATATTGTCTGATGATTAAATAAAATCAGACGTCTTCTATTTATCTGTTTTGAACGGAATTGAATTGTCTGTCGCTGCAAAAATCAGTCACTGTGAAAGATCTGACTAATACCAGTACTAAATAATAATACAATAAAATTATTCTTAGAATTTACACACTCGTATGCACGCACCTACCGCTACGCTATCTTCCTCTAAATGCTACAGGACATTTCTGAGATGATGAAACAGTGAATATGAGTGAGGGATACAGACTGGGTGAGAGGGAGAGAGCCGAGGCTGCTATAGAAAATACAAACAGTCCTGTTGCAGCAGAATCCGACTCTCTGCTCTCACCAAGATGCCAGAGGATTCAATAATAAACATTACAAAAGCACAGCATGGTCAGAAAGTTACAGTTGCGTTGTGCTATAACTAGAGCACTAGGTGTGCATTTGATATTTATTGGCGATCTGTGTGCTGCGTTGTGTGATGAATATTCTTCTTCTCCTTTTGGTTTAAGTAAACAGCTGCTCTCAGTAAAATTACCAACATGAAAAAGTGGTAAAAGAAGTAAAAATAATGAATTACATTTTCAAGACGAACATATTCTAGTACGGGGGTCCTCGAGTTACGTCGGAGATCCGTTCCTGAGAATGTGTTGAAACCGAATTTCAACGTAAGTCGGACCATACATTCATTGTGCCATTGTGCATACATTGTGCCACCAGATGTCGCTATAACACCACGCTAAAATAAGAGTTTATTATGGTGAATTGCCTTTTTTGTCCCTCTTGAGACACAGTAGGGGTTGACATCGCGAGTGTAATGAGCATTTCCTTAAGATTTCTGATATCAACCGTGTAGACCCTGTGTTGTGAATAAACCTACTGTATCGCCACGATCCCGAACGCATCTGTGTCCGTGTGCATCTCCGGCCATTTCACATAAGTAAACACAGCTGTGGAGGTGTTGCAGAGCCGACAGGCGCGCTGAGAGACAGAGAGAGCGCTCACCAACTAGTTCCCGTAAGAAGTCTGTACGTATTTACGGGGCAAACCGCTTAAGCCGAAACAAGGAAGTTCACGGGAGATGTGTCGTAACCACGAAAACGACGTAATTCGCCACCGACGTAACTCGTGGACCCCCTGTATTTGAAGCACCGCAAACAGAAATCGGTTGTCTTGGTATATGGTGTCAGAAATCACATCTGCATCAATCAAATCAAACTGAAACTACCTGTATGTCAACATACAGTACCCGCAGAGCAAAGCAGAAAGAAAATGTTTTTGTGTCTTGAGTGAACTTTATACGAGTTTGTACTCGGCTAAATTCATAATTCCACTATTGTTATCTTTTATTACATTTCAAATGGCGTTATTGAAAATTACATTTTCATTTTCAGATTTTACAAGGGCAAAACGGGTTATTGTGTGACCATACAATATGCACTTTGTGCGACATGCAGTGTGTACCACTGCAATCAATTCATGGTGGTACAGAGTGAGGTGAAGGGTGGCAATTAAACTCTGTAGAACATAGTGTGAGTGACGGGCAGGGTATCGGCTGCCTTGATGATAGACCGTATGAACATGCTTAAACTGCAGCACAGTGATCTCTGATTAGTCATTATTCATTTTTGACCACATAAGAGCTAAGTAAACATTCAGCTGAGGACACAGCTCAAACGTGACCATATTGGTTCTAGAATGATCGTTATTGATAATAGAAGTCGATTTAGCTACTTAAAGCAAAGATTTTATACCATAAAGCATAGCCCGAGTTTTTGGGCTACACATTTTATACATGGTTCAACATATGTGACAGTCAGTTCTCTAATGACGGTGGCTCCGGAACAGACGTTTAATAGCAGACTGTGACTTTTAAGACAGGGAGCAGAACATTACTGCGCACAAAGCAGAAGTCCTCGAGGTGGAGGTAAGTTAATAATTGGCACAAAAACATGATCTACCAGTAGGAAATGATGAAATGTTCCTATTAATTAGTTATGCATGGGGAAGTTCAACCGCAGACGACAGGGTTACATAAGAAGGTGGTCTTCAGTGCAAACTGGGCTGTGACGCGGCACTGTCCCACTTCACTTACTATACTGTCAGACTCTATCAATCGCTCACTTTCTTCACCCACTCTGAGAGACATATAACATTGCTATACAGTGGAAAGGTTGCATTATATTAAGCCTCAGGTAGAAGTAATGGCACCTAAACAAACTTGAGGGTATGTTGTATTTGGGAGTGACCATTGTTCCCAATTTTTCCCTTTTCCTATCTACGTTGGCTGGTCTCTTCCTTTTTTGAAGCACACCCTCGGCTTGTCAAATCACATATATTTTCTGTAGTATTTCCAAACAGCTCTTCTGGGTGCTGACCTTTGGCAAATAATTATGTCTCTGGTGTCCTAAAAATGAAATGTCAATAATAACAGAATGTCTTCTGTGGGCTATGTATTTGTGGATGCTGTCGTGTTAAATGTGAGTCCCTGACAGATCTTGTCTTCACCTAAAGAGTAATGAAACAGTATATCTCGTCTGAACATTTATGTTTAAGAGTTATAACTGTTTACTTCAGTTTCTCACATACAGTATGGTAACGATGATGGATGATCAGTGATGTTGGACTAAGGTTCAAGCGTGACTCTCAGGACCACAAACAGCTCCCACTGGGAAAAGCTGAGGGTGGCTGAGATCCAGGTCTTTTTAATGAGTTGTGGTTCTATAGCTCATGTGACAGTAATGTGTGATTAAGGCAGTGTAAAGTGAAGAGTAATATCTGGACCTGCTGTGCTTTCTCCCGATTGGCCTGCCTGCCCGCATGGCTGCATCGCCCAGCTTACAGCACTCGATATTATTGATTACATGGCAATTGTGTCTGACTTGTCTTAACCTCGGGGCACCCTCCTCAGAATGAGTGGTGGTCCTCTGCCGCCAGCCAAATCTGGATTATCACAGCCAATCAATGACCTCAGTCCTTGTGAAAAAGCGATCACTCATTAGCGCAATGATCACAGACTAGCAGACATTTGGTTTTGTCGGGGGTGAGTGAGGGACGGCACTGCTCTGATGAGCTGAGTAATGTCTCTGTTTCCCGCCCTCCTGATCTCTTCATCCCCAACATGACATGGCTGTCTGAAAGCCTTACTCAGCAAAACCTGCTCACCGGGTGGCATTTGGGCCACAGAGTAAGCAGCGCTCTTTGAGTAGACAGGATAATCACGCCGCCACAGTGCATCAGTGGCGAGGAAGCTGTTCACTTTGGCCAGGTCATACACAAAACACAGCATGGCACATAGCACTTAGCGCAGAGTACAATATACAACATGATATTTCCACAGCAGTTACCAGACCATTATGGACATATGAGTTTGGAAATTAAACAAACTCATACACACATATCGATCAGCAGACAGCTGGTAGATGGAGATGCTGCCTGCACCCTCTGTGATCTGTGTGAACTGATAGTGAAGCTTCACAACACCTCTGCAGGAGAGACGGGGCAGAGTACACAGACCCCGGGGAGACAGTAATTATCAGGAACAGGATGGGAGCGCTGTGAGGTGCCGCATAACTGCACTCCGTCACAGACGACTTGAGCAGGATCCACTCACACACACAGCCCTTCCTGTGTTGACCAACATAATGATATGAGTGTATCTGAGTGACAAGGGGGGGCCGGCGGGAGGGGCGGGGGGTTCATTAGTGTTCACTGGGAGTATACAGAGTAAGCAAGAAGCCTCCCGATGTGCGGCACACTGAGTCACAGCAGGGTAAGACGGTAAATACCAAGGAGGTGTGTCTGCAACTGGGAACTGATATTACACCTGATTAAAGATTGATGGCACAGTGAGGTAACATGTTACTGACACTGAGTTCTGTGGTAACGCCAGAGTCTGCACCTCATACACAGGCAACGTGAGGACGATATTACTCAATATTTAACTGCATAAATGAATCTGAAAGATTCTTATTCCACTCGCACCTCTCACAGCGATGTACATGAACACAAATTCACATTCATGAGATTGACTCAAATGATCCAAATCCAAATATGAAAGAAATGTCCTCGTTCTCATCTCAGTATGTGACAAACGTCAACACTGACATGTTCAACCATACCTGTTTTCATGCTAAACTAAAGACTATGACCAAACCGAAAAAGCAGCTCTTAATGGATCTATTACATCTGTTTGCCATAATAAAGTAACATAGATATGGAATGTGTCTAAAAATATGAAGTAATTAAGAAACGTTTATTACATCTGCTGTAGAGAAATAACTCAGAAACAGACTGGATGAACAGAAACGTGGCTGGCCAGAGAAACATGTTCCACTAAGCTGTGGAGAAAGCAGGTAACCACGTCAGATGCTGCCGACCTGGGTTTGCGGCTGAGTGCAACTGACAAACAATCTTAGCTCTCTGGTTTTGGGCTTTCAGTGCATTTGTGGACAAATTGTAGTGAGAAGATAATGATACACTCACTTTTCCCTCACATCCAAATACTGATAAAAACAGCATCGATCAATACGCTGACATGTCCCTGTCGTCCACCATTTTTATTCCGCAGACTCATTATGGTTGAAGCTTCACCTCTGTTTCTCTTTGCAAACAGTATGTTACAGTTTTACAGACAATGATACTGTACCATTTCCTATGTTTTAAACCGACCACAGCATTAGCATCCTGTTGGTCTATAGTCGCTGATTTTTCCGTCTTTGTCACTCACACGATTTTCCAGGAAGAAAATTTGAAAATCATCCAATATATGAACTGTCTGACTGTCTTCTCCCCAATCAGTTCACATTTCAGCCTATTTCTTTGCCAGAAGTTCTTTTCACTTGGCCCTTGTGCACTGCAGTGAGTTTGGCAGGGCTGTCCCAGCAAAGGCCTGTGTGTGTATCAGACAACATAAACACAGACAGTTTCGTTAGAGGGCAGTCGATAAGCTGTAGAGACTCATTCATCTCCTTTTCTCTCTCTCTCTCTCTCTCTCTTTGTTAGGCCACAGTCATTGCTCCCCACAAAAAGCAGAATGTTTCTATTTCAGCACTCAGAGATAAAAAACACCCTTTAGTAGTTCCTCTTCAGTACAGATGACCTTTGCATCTCAACACTTCACCTCGCATTCAGTCCTGTCTCCCGTCTTACATCGCCCTCAGTGTCTCTCCTGCCGTCCCTTCTCCCTCTATGCAGTCTCAGCCCCCATTTCAGGGCATCAATCCATGCATAAATACCAACAACAAGGATTTGTCACACAACAAAGCTGCCATTAAATTGTGTTTTTGTTTGTCTGACATGGCATGGTTTATTTCCTGGCGAGACTGTGATTTGATATGGTAAATGCTGCTGGCTTAGCTATGCATCCCCGATGTGAGAACAAAAAGTCCTCCATCCATTTCTTCAGGAAATTTCAATTTCCAGACTTCCTGTATAACCGTTTCACACAGGGATACAAGGTTTAGTAGCAGTGGACTGAAACAGGATTATGATGGAGGGTTGGGTTTCCAACCATCTAATTAAGACATTATCTTCTTTTGATTTGTGAATGGTCAGATCCACTATAATCCCTGTGTCCATCATTCTTAATATTGAAAAGCATGACTTTACAGCTGTACGAACAGCAGCAGGCACAATCCCGTGACGTGTAATGCAACTGTCTGAGCAAAATGATCTTTCAGGCCCCCTCCAGCCTGTTTTCTGTGGTTCTGCCCAGCTGCCTTGGCTGATTTAATGACCACACAGTCAGACCAGGAGAGAGGTGGGTGTAAGATGGGAAAAGGGAAACTTGCACAGTGACCATAATCATGAGTACAAAGACAGTTACGGAAAAGCATGTCACAAATAGGCATAAAATAGACAACTGTTGTCATATAAAGACCACATGTGCAACACTGCATTATTCTGTCAGCATAAAGGCGTCACTATACAAATATGGCCATAGTAATAGAAAATATGTCAAGTGTTGTAAGTACGTATTCAAATAAATAAACAAAGACAATTATATTCACAAGCTTAATAGTTACTCAAGAACACACATTTAGAGACTTGACTGTTCAGCTTATTTCTCTCCTGGTGATCAATGCCAACACACAAATTGGTTGCACTAAATTTTGACAGATTTGCTGTCATGCAATAATTATAACAAAACAACGCAATAAGCTGAATTCTTGATAGTATTATCTCCCACTTTTACGTACTCTACATTGTCTTCTAATCTTTTCTGCTTTCACAGGTTACTCTGTTCTTTGCCATTTTCATACTTGTATCCTTTCTTGTCCTCATACCTTGCTCTGCTGCCTGTCTGAGACCTCAGAGGACTGTCCAGTAGTCACTATATCTGCAATTCATTCCTCTATCCATCATATTGGGTTTCATTTGAGCCTGTCAGTCAAGGTGTCTGTCAGATATGGACTCTTCATTTCACTGTTTTTTTTTTCTTCCTTCTTGTATTCTGAATGAATTCACAGAGACTGACACTCAGAAAGGGCAACTGTCAGATGCTTTTCCCACATACTGCAAGAAAACAGCAATGGTTTCTCACATACATAATAAAAAAAAAAAATATCAAAATCTTTTAGTCTTTCATTTTGATATGGTATAATAATAAAATTCAAACAAGTTGTTAATTCACGCAACTTGAAAATATTTCAAACAGTGTAGTGACAGCATTGCCTTTGGGGACAAAACAAGCTTGATTACGCCATCAATAATCTAAAGATATGTGAGTGTGGTTACTATCTACTCACAGTTCAAAGTGTAATTTGCTCCTTCATAATAATGTCCACAACCTGCACTACTGGATCTCAAATAAATGGTGATGGTGGGTCACAGCATTTTCTGAAATGACCATAATGTCCGTGTGGATGTTAAAGTTTGGATAAGCACCAAAGCCTTTTGCCAAGTCAAACGGCAGTGGCGCAAACGCAGCAAATCAGCCATCGCCGTGTTCAGGTGACACATGAATAAATAAGTGGGCACCAAGGCGCTTCCCAGAAGGCACCTCTGAAGTGGCCAGGGCTACCTGAGATAACAGAGTACACCTGACACCTCAGCCCGAGCATGCACACTACCTCACATTTACTGACTCCTCCATCACTCTGATGAAATAACATCAGCAACAGTTGGAGAGCATCATTCCAGAGGACGACCTGGAGTGGTCTCAGACGGGACTTTGTAGAAACAACACCATCACCCTCTCAGTCCTGCCACTGGACAAACAGCTAATCAACCCATTCATCAATCAACGACCTCAGGAACTCGTCCATAGTGCGCAAATTCAACAAGACAACGCATCGCGCTGGCGCCAGAGTAGAAGAGCGCTGCGCGTAAAAGTCGGGAATTACGCACAACTACAGAGTCTGGTCTGGATGTGGCGCTAAAGGGGAAAAAAAACACCCTTTCTGTTAAAGCACTCTCCTGAGCCGCAGTCATCACTCAGACACTAGACACTGTGCATCAACTTATAGCAGGGTGATCATGTCATTATCATATGATCCTACCTTCCTCGTCCTTGTCCGTCGCTGGCTGAGCGCCTTTAGACTCGACTGCCTGTCCTGCTGTGATGCGTTACCAAGTATCTGCCTCCCCCCTTTCTCTCCCTCCCTCCCTCCCTTCCTCCCTCTCTCCCTCCCTGCCGTCCCTTCTGTCTCTCTCCCCCTGTTAGTTTTACTCTGTCACCACCAACACCCTGGTCAAAGCGCTCAACTACCGTTGCCAAAGCCACCGAACGCCCCATAGACCATCACTTTGTGTGCTGTCCCGTAATGTAGCCTCAAACTCCCGCAAACACAGAGTGCAGCAGCCCCCGTTGCTTTTAATGTCACTACTAAAAACATGACCCATATCCTCTGTGAGAACATTCTCTGCGTTCACATTATGGAAACTATTAAATCATAAAGGCAAATCATTTGCGAGCTTTTACGCAAGAGGCGAGAATTCACTGAGATTGTAGAAATATTTATGAGAATACTAAACAAGCCTATGGGCAAATATATTACACAGATTAAAGCGGAAATTCATTATTTACCCACAGAGGTCATGCCCATGCAGCGCAATGGTCGGTGTCATAGCGCCACCTAGTGTAAATTATAATTAAATGCCACAATACAAGACAGCTGGATGCGCAGATTCAAATACATGCACATGCAAAGGTCTCTAATTTGCATAGCTAGATGCTAGATTACATAATTTTTCCTCTTGGATGCAGACTCCATTAATAAGACTACAAGTGCAAACAAAAAAAAAAGACCTGGTTCCACAATCAGACTTTATTATTAATAGTATCCAAAAAACATTTTCAGAGCTCTTGCATCCCTGTTGACAGCTGTGATCACACCAAAGTGCTTCAGTGTGATCATAGCTGAGCAGAGAATTTTAGTTTGTGTATTTTTCAGTACTGTCCACAGTACTGTTGGAAAGGCACTTCTTAAGTCACTTCTTAATAAACATCATAACCTGTCTTCTTGCATGAAATGCATGAGTTGCTCTCATTTAGAAATGAAGTTTGAAACGGTTCTGTTTTAGGGCCAAACAAAGGGGTCACAAATACAGATTAATGAATAGTGTCAAAAATAATACAAATATGAGTGTAAACAAATAGCATAGACAGTAGCAGGTAAGAGTCTGTAGCTTCATTGTGTTTTCTTTGGTGCTTTGCACAATCACTTCAATTTGGGATCTTGGTTCTTGCGGGTTCAGACCGAGATTTGAATGGAAGGAGGAATGAAGAAGAGACAAATACACTTCTTTTGAGGAGATCCATTTTCTTTCATGCATGTGATTCTTCAAGCAGGTGTAAGAAGAGCTGTTGACCTTCTCAGAATTTTAGTACATTTTAGTAAAGTTGGTACTGTTGTAAGAACATTTTTTATTCACAAAGTAGGGACATTTATTTCTGATTTATGTTGTGAAGTGTATTTATCATAGAAAATGATTACTTGTTTAAGTAATGTCGGATAATAGTTCTTATTTTGTATTAACGTGAATTTATTAGTTTAAGGCTTTATTTTGAATTCTCGTGCAGCTTTCGGGTACTGTACAAGAAAAAGCAGGAAGTAGTCTTATTTTGAAAAGATTTTATGTTGCTGTAAGAATAAGGAAATAAAGGAGTGATGGCGGAGCCACCCGTGCGTGCTGTTTAACTGTGCGTGCTCACGTGCTAAATGCCAGCTCAACGCGTTAAAACCGTCTCCTGTCATCACTCCTGGATTTGGTTATACAGATGACAAACCACTACAAACACTGCTGTCTGAAAAGACTTTGGTACATGTAGTTTTGCCTCTGACGTTTCACAGATGTAAAACATTGGCTGGCTGTGGACATATGTACTGAAAAGAGATAAAACAGGAATTCTTGAGATAACTATAGAACAGTATTTGTGTCCTGTGCTGTAGTGTTTTCTAGCAGTGACATCATCAGCATTAGACATTTTATTATTATTTTTTGTGTTTTCTGTATCTTACGTTCTGATCATAGACTGACCGGAAT
Source organism: Trinectes maculatus (assembly GCA_016785345.1). NCBI lineage: Eukaryota > Metazoa > Chordata > Actinopteri > Pleuronectiformes > Achiridae > Trinectes > Trinectes maculatus. The sequence goes on from JAFBJQ010000935.1 coordinate 354,996, forward strand.
AACACAGACTACATAATGGAACATGGTGCACTGACAAAATTCCAGGCTGAGAAAACAACTGAGCAGGAGGAGAAGAGAAAGATCAGCAGGAGAGAGGAGGAAGAAACGACCAACCAGACCGTGGTTACGTTTGCCCCTGTTGACTTACTGAGCAGCATTCAGTCATTGGCCAGGAGAAGTTGATGATGATGATTTAACTATTAAGTCAGGTGTCGGAGAAAAGACTCCAAGAGATGGAGGTTTTGAAGAACCTCGAGGAGCTCTACACATCAAGGATGTCAACATCAAGGATGACTTGACATGGAGCATCAACACCACAGCAGGTGTGAAGAAGGCACAGCAGAGATTGTATTTCCAGAGACTACTCAGATATAACCAGCTCATACAGAAACTCTGGTGTCCTTCTACCACTGCTCCACGGAGAGCACCTACTACATGCGTGTGTGGTTTTCCAGCTGCACCAGTGCAGAGAGGAAAGTGCTCCAGAGGGCCATCGCCAGTGCTCATTGGCTGCCCTCTCCCCTCACTGGAGGACTTGTACAGTTCTCGCTGCCTCAGGAAGGCACAGAACATTCTCTTGGACCTATCCCATCCTGTACATTCACTTTTTGAGCTGCTGCCCTGAGTGCCAGAACAAACAGACTGAAAAATATGTTTTATCCCGGAGCCTTAATTGCAATCAACAATTCAAAATGACTGTGTGAATGTATGATTTTACAGATGTTGTTTTTTTCTTTTTTTAGTGTTAAATTTTGTTGTACTTGTGACAATGACTATGAAGACGTTCTATTCAAAGAAGAAGATGAGAGAGAAGTAAAGTAAGTCAGTATGATTTAATAGACAATCCAAAGTGAAGCAAACTTTATATGTTAAGTTATGAGTTAAGGGTAACTGCTTAATAAAGTAAATAAATGAAGTTTGCAAGCCTCCTTAAGAGTACATAGTCACTACATGGTTTCCCACTGACCAGGCCTAATTCAGTGTAGACTTAAACAATATTAGTTAAAAGTCAAACAAAAAGAACACATTATTTGTTTTCCAGGGAGATGATGTTAGCTTGCCATGGACAGGTGAATAGATGCAGAGGCTGAAGATAATATCAGTACATAAGCAACAGCAAACCATCAGACATTCTCCTCACCAAAAGCGCACAAGACCTACAACTCACATTACCCACAACCTAAACTAAACAATTTGCATCTTATTAAAATGTCATCAAATAGTATCCACTGTTTTTTTAATTCCACAGTATTTGATTCAATTGTTGTTTCAGATCTGTAAGACTCTGTGGTATTTTTATAGTAAAATGTATTGAACATCTAATTATACTATTAAAAGAGACCGCCACCACACAAAGTGGACCCAACTTGCTGAAGGCGTATTTAAGCAGTGACAGCCAAGGAGAGCAATAGCTGACTTCTGCCATACAGGAGGGGAAAAAAGAGATAAAAAGCAATAACTGTGAAAAAGCAATTATAGAATTAAAAATAAGACACAATCTAAATTAATCCTTTTGATAAGTATTTTCTTCCAATACAAACACAAACTGAATAATGTCTTTGGTACAGTTAATCATGACGTTCCAATAAATGGTCAGCAGGGAGAGCTCCAACTCCGTGTAGCACTAACTTTAAAATCTACCACTGTTTGAGTGCCATAAAAAAAGAGAGGTGTGCTACAGGAGACATTAAATAATGCTGTTTATAAGAAAGCTTTACATCTTTTTACATAAGTACTGAAAAAACTCATCTATTTTTTCTGTTACTTTCGTTACTAAAATACAATGTTCTGCAATTTAATGCAGGCTGTGTTATATTATACATTATACTTACAGTATATATATCTATATAATATATTATATTCTGATTATTATAAAACAAGACTGTGATGTAATATAAAATGTATTATAATGTATGAGTTGATAGATAATGCCCATGTTGTTAATGGACCTAAAAGTTGTTTGCTATAATATAATATAATATAATATAATATAATATAATATAATATAATATAATATAATATAATATAATATAATATAATATCGCCAGCACTACACATTTATTAATTATGCACAAAAACACTAATACTAATACTAATACAAACACTATCACCTCTCTCACTCTCTCACTCACTCACTCACTCACTCTATTAAATATAAATACAATATAAATAGACACACACACAGACAGATTTTGTGTGTGTGTGTCTCCACAGTAGTACATTTTCATTCATAGCAGAGGCAACAAGCAGAGGCAACATTGATGTGTGTATCCAGAGCATGAGGCCCACACGAAGACAACTTTCCAATTTTTTACTACTGTTCATCATTCCAAGACAGAATGTGTTATATATATATATATATATATATATATATATTGAACATTTTGTCAACCCGGATCCCTGAAGATATAATTCACCTACAAACTCAAAACTAATTTTGCCCTATACCAATGAATGAAGTAAACGTTTTTGAAGTACTGCTCGTGCTATTGATCTCTCCTTGCACTTTTCTGTGGGTGATTAAAACATTACACTTACAGGCTGGAGCCTAACACCAAAATAAAATGTGTTATTGCTGATAATAGCTGTGCGGCTTTCTGTCAGGTCAAGTAACCTTTATAAACCCCAATGTAGGTTTAATTACAGCATCAACAATGAAATATTAAAGAAAGGAATCGTTGTATTGTTTAGATTGGTTTGCTTGACTTGGTTAAGTCAAGTTGCCCAGAATCACATCTCTCTCTCTCTCTCTCTGCATCCCTTCCTGTGTTCCTTGGAGGTGTGGTTACCTGAGCTGCTCAACTGCACACCTGCACATAATCACCTCATCAAGGTCACACTTCTTAAGCTCCTGGTTTACCGCAGCTTGGTTTCAGTTGGATTTTTTAGTCACCAGTGTGATAGATGTGTTTTCTTGGCCACTGTTTTGTGCTGTGTTATTCTCCATTGTCTTTCTCCTCATGTACTTTGCCTCATGTGCTACTCACAGATCTCTGACACACACACCATGCCATCATCTACTGTTGTGTGTAGTCAGCGCTTCTTCCTGCCTACTCCTAATCCTAGTCTAATCCTAGTCACTATCCACATCTCAACTGTCCAACAATATTATCATTCAAGGAAATCACTATTCACGCATTTGAAACATCTCTGTGGTCTGCTGGGTCCCACACATAACTGTAACCTCTTTTTGCTGTGTCTGCTTCAGGGTTAAAAAGCTGCATCAGCTGCATTTTCTGTGTTCTCACCCAAGTCTTTTTCAAATATACATATACATATCTTATTTAGCTACACATAAAAAGTTCAGCAAATTAGTTTATTACATGGTGAGTTTAAAAAACACCGACAGACGTTACATGTCCTTAGGATGATCAGCATGTAAAAATCCTGCCCAGCTTCTGTGGTATCTCAGAATATAAACCATGACTGAGGACTGTTTATGCAGATGTGCGATGTCCAATAAAATCTAGAATGGAGGGAACAATGGCCCAGTCCCTCTGTATCAGGATGAGTCACTCTATCTCAGAGAATATTCTCTGTGGTGGAACTCCATGCATCCATACCCACGGAGATGATTAAGATGCATTCAACTTTAATTTATTGAAGTACAACCTACTTTATAGGATGCCATATGTTTAATTTTGCAGTGTAACCACAACCTCAGGGAGCATCACTCAAACTCAGGATATGCTCTGCAGAGAAGGAAAGAGAAATCAGACAAGCGTCAAGGAAAAACGAAATGCTAATTGCAATTACATGAATAACAAAATAAATAACAATGAAAGGGAAAAATAGAACTTTTCACACATAGCTTAAATGTTTTCTTTTTACAATAGAAAACAAGATGTCTTCATCTTTACCATAACAAGTAATGTGATTATTTCTTTCCATCCAATAACTGTCCTGAGCTGATGCTTGGGAATGTCAGGAAAGCCTCCCTGACCCGAGTGAGTTTTGAGTGCTGTGATGCTGCAGGTTAAGTTATAAAGGGAAATAAGATATCCAATCCAACCTGACTGTATGTGAAAAAGTAACCACCCGTTAAATCATGAATTAACTGTGATTGACTAAATTTCACTAGTCACACCCATACCAGATTACGGCCAGACCTGTAGAATCAAGAAATCACCTAAATACAACCTGTCGGATAACATGAAGTAGGCTAAAAAAAAGTAGGCTCTCAAAAAAGCAACACATCATGCCCTGGTCTAAAGAAATGAAAGAACGGATGAGAAACAAAGTCACTGACATCTATCAGTCTGGAAAAGGGTTAAAAAGCCATTTCTCAGACTTAGGGACTCCAGCGAATCACAGTGATAGACATCATCCACATTCATCCAAGAGCACATCGACGGCTGATCTAGGAGGTCACAAAAGAACACAAAACAACGTCTGAAGCACTGCAGGCCTCACTTGCCTCAGTTAAGGTCAATGTTCCTGAATCAACACTAAGGAAGAAACTGGGCAAAAAGGGATCCTTGAGAGACTTCCAAGGCGAAAAACAATGCTCACCAAAAAGAACACAATGGCCCATTTGTTTGCTAACAATTTTGAATATATCTTCTATGCTCAATAATTTCACCTGTCTGAAATTGAACAGAGCAAGCTACTTCAATATGACAAAGAAAACTTGTTATCCAGTATTGTGCAACAGGAAGGTAGCCACGGAGTATCGAGACATTGGAATGGACTGATGAGTGTGAAATGTTGAGATGCAACCCTGTTTTTAAAGGATGTTGAGTATATTATTTAATTTATTATTTTATCTTAAACTGGTGGTTTCTGCTTACCTGTGCTCTGTTGTTTGAGGTTTTTCAGTTAATCCTTATAGACTAATTCCAATTTGGGCTCATTGTCTGTATCCATTGTCTAAAATTAGCTTGTCTCTCTGACTGTGCCCTGTCTGCTGTTTACGTTTAATAATTTTGTCGTTAATTTACTTATCAAACAAGTTTGCTGTGGTTTTAAATCTATTTTAAATAAACTTGGAAAGATTTTAGAGATATTTTGAGTCAGGCATTTTCACTAAAGTGCTAATCTGCTATTGTTTTGAGCTGTTTCTTGTGAGTTTTGATTGCTCTGCCATCCTGGTGCTGTGAATCTCACTGATTGAGGGGGTGTGGCCAGTACCCCTGTAGCCAACTTGGCAATCAGCACTCAGGTAGAAAGTGAGTATTATTTTGAAGCAGGAGCTTCAGTTTCATCAGATGAAGCCTTCTGAGGAGTCTTTCTGAGGAGTCCTTCAAGGGAGTACGAGTGGGATACGACAACTAAATTGGACTAAGTATTCCTTGATTCTTCCTGCCTTTTCTCCCACATCATGTGTATACTTTCCATCCCTGTACATGTCTCTTCACGCAGATACTTTACACCATGAACCCGTGCACATCACCCCCATTAAAGCTCCAATCTCATCTAACCTCCTCGATCCTCTCAGGTCCAACACCTTATTAAAGGGGACTTGTGGAACTGCCAATCTTCAATACGCAAGGCAGATTTTATTTCTGGCTATGCATTCTCCCAGTCACTGGGCTTCCTTGCTCTCACGGAGACCTGGATAACACCTGACAACAACACCACTCTTGCGGCCCTGTCCTCAGCTGACCCTTCACCCACACTCCCAGGCAGACTGGTAGGGGGGGAGGCACTGGTTTGTTGCTTTCTCCTTAATGGAAATACTCCCCTTACCTTCTTCTGCCCTCTCCTCCTGCATCTTTTGAATTTCATACAATCTCTGTAACTCACCCAGTGAAATTGAACATCATTGTACTCTACCGTCCACCTAGCCCTTTTGGGGACTTCTTGGAGGAATTAGATGTCATATTGTCCAACATCCCCAAAGACGGCCCCCTGCTAGTAGTATTTGGCAACTTCAGCGTGCACACAGAGAAGTTAACCTCGCAGTTGCTGTCCTATCCTATTTCAATCTTTCCCTTGCTCGCTCTCCTCCCACTCGCAAAGCTGGCAACCATCTAGACCTAATACTCACCAGACACTGCTTGACCACGGAGCTTTCTGTCACTCCTCTCCATGTCTCTGACCACTTCTTCAAATACTGTTCTCTCCCACTCTTTGTAACCCCCACCCCCCCTTTCTGCAACACATACTGTCCCTGTTTGCCGCAACCTCCGCTCTCTTTCACCCCCCTCCCTCGCCTAAGCTGTCCTATCAGCTCTCCCCCACCCTGAATGCTTCTCATCTCTACCTTCTGAATCGGCTGCTGACACTCTTGTCAGTACCCTGTCCTCCTCTCTGGAGTCCCTCTGTCCTCTCACTTCCCGTCCTGCTCACCCTACCCACCCAGCGCCGTGGCTGTCGGACACAGTTAGGTCACACAGAACTTCTCTGCAAGCATCCGAAAGGAAATGGCGTAAATCCCAACAACCCAAGAACCTGTGTAACTATAAATCTCTTCTTTCTTGTTTTTCTACCTCCTTATCTGATGCCAAAGCAACTTTCTTTGAATCTAAAATTCAGTCTTCTTTCTCTGACCCCAAGAAACTTTTCTCCATTTTCTCTACCCTCCTTGATCCCCCTGCTTCCCCACCCCGTACTCTCTTGTTCCAAATGATTTTGTAAACTATTTTGTAAAAAAGATAGATGACATTCGTTCCTCATTTCCTGACCCTCCAACTGACATTGCCCATCCTATATCCTCTCTTTACTAACTGCCCACCATCCCACTACCTGCCCTCTGGACCCCATCCCTTCTCACCTTCTTCAGTCTATAGCTCTTGATCTACTCCCTTTCCTTATCCACTTTATCAATAGTTCTCTGACAACTGGCTACTTTCCAACCGCACTCAAAGCTGCGATTAGTCAGTAAGTTTTTCTGTTAAGTTGCTGCTGTTAACCCTCTCCTGAAGAAACCCACACTAGATCCCTCTGTAACGAACTACCGACCTGTGTCACTTCTTTCATTCCTTTCCAAAACACTAGAACTTGCTATCTTCACCCAACTCTCAAAATACCTTAATAATAATAATAATAATAATAATAATAATAATAATAAAAGCTGCAAGCAGCGATGACCGGGCCCGAGCACGTGCGCATGTAGGGGTATGTGATGGACGCCGGCTGACGCGCATCGCACAGCTGTCCGTCAAGTGTAGAGCAGGTCATGAAAATACCATGTATATCTATAAGACAAACACACAGGCAAACTTATGGAAAGTTGTCATTGCTAAAGTCACAAAGAGTCCTCGAACTTTGAGGGGTCACCAAGGCCACACCGTTTAGAAGTTGGAAAAGATTTCACCACCTTTTATTCCCCCATGGCTGAAGAATAACCTGACCAAGTGTGAGGCTGTTACCATTAGATTTGTAGGAGGAGTTCGATCATATACTCCATGTACACCAGCTCACTAGGCTCCATCATCACCTCCTGCCGTCCGACCTCTGCAACTCATCCAGAATGCAGCGGCTCATTTGGTCTTTAACTTACCTAAATTCTTTGACACTACGCCACTCTTCCGCACCTTGCACTGGCTACTGGTAGAGGCTTGAATCAAATTCAAATGACTGGTACTTTCCTACCATGCTGCAAATGGTTCAGGCCCTTCCTATATTCAGAAAATGGTCAACCCATACCCCCCAGCCCACCCACTCCGATCAACCACTGCCAGATGTCTTGCCACTCCTTCACTGCGAGGGGCAGGTGGCCACAGCCACACTAAATAATGTCTGTTCTCTGTCCTGGCTCCTCAATGGTGGAACAAGCTTCCTATAGACATCAGGACAACAGAATCGCTCCAATGCTTTCATGGCAGACTGAAAACTCTCCTATTCAGACTGCACCTTACTCTCTGATTATAACTTAAAAACTATGAGCACTTGACAGCAAGCACTTGTCTACTTCCTGCATGTTTGGGTATATCTCAACGTTTAATGCACTTATTGTACGTCACTTTGGATAAAAGCGTCTGCTAAATTAATTTAATGGATGTGCTTATGTCTCTCGGTAAAATAGTGGATTACTTTTACGTGTAGAGTTTCAACAGCGGGGCTCTCAACATGTTCACTGTTTGTTTTGAATTGAGAATGCACCACAGATAGACAAAAATTCAGACAGTTAAGTAGCAGAATTTGTTGACATGTGAGTTGCCATCTGATGACATGAATTATTGGACATTGTATTAACTGTGCAACAGCATAACAAGAGGCACTCAAAAACATGTAAAAAGAATAGCAGTTTGTAGATTTAATTGCTCAGGAAGATTACAAGCTGACATTTGAAACATTTGGAAAAAACACAAATTGTGTTAGAGACAGCCAGAAGTTTGGGTCAACCAGTACAATAAGCCCCTTACTGTCTTGAAGTGTTCAAATGCTAACATGGACACTCAGTATGTTGTGAATGCATATGCATGTGTTGTGTACATCTTTTAATACATTTCTAGGGCAGAAAGGGAAATGGGAGTACTTCTAGATAATGCACAAAGAGAAGTATCTAAAGATAGAGACCTTGATGCAAAAAGTGCTTTGAAGAAGCTAGGCATTGTCTATTTGCACAAATGCAATGTCAGTGCACAGGAGGCAGTCTATAGGTTGACAAATGCACACTTAAAAAAATGTTCACAAAGTGGTATTTATACCAACAGGGGATAATGTTGTGAGAATGAGTCTGCTGTTGACTGTTCTTAGAGGCGTGCAGAAAGTCAAAATCTGTCCACAGATGACATGTGAATAACAAGCATTATCAATCAAATAGACCAATAGTTACACGAATAGACCAGATGAAGATGTGTTGATCAGATGTATTTGGCAACTTTTACATCAGAATTCCGCATTTTGTCAGCCAATGAGAAGTCAGCAAATAAGATTAAATTGAAGAATGACTCAGGATATGTCTTGCATAGAACATATACAGCGACAGCTGCTATACGCTATGCCAGCTTTTCTGGCATACCAGAGTTGGCTAATGGTAAAAAAAACAGAACGTGAATTTGGAAAAGCAAAACGTTGGGCTTTCTAGAGCAGATGGATTGACTTTGATAAGATCTCTAAATGACACGCAAACAGCAGTATTTAACAAAATCAGATAGTGGTGTTCAGGCAGAATTCAGGGAGAAATACCAACACCATTTCATGTTTTTGTGGTGCTGCAACAGGAAAAAGTCATTTAATTAGAGCCATATACTCCTCTAGGTGAAGGAAAGCTTAGGACACTGTGCTCAACATTAGGATTGTTACAATGGTAGATCACAAATTGCTGACATATATTCATGGCCGGCTCAGACAAATAAAACAAACAGCTAGTTTTTGCCCATTTGACAACAATTTGACAACTGTTGTCGGACAGAAAAACACAGATTTTTCTTTCCCAAAGAGGCATTGCTCTTTTGAAAGCAAGAGAAACAGATGAGGAAAGTTAAGCATTGCACATATTTCCTACTAATAACCAAGTACAAGAGCACAATAGTAAGCGATTGATTAAAACATGTGAGGATTGTGTGTGTTAGAGCACAGGATTATAAAAAAGACCACAGAACAGGAAAAATGGTACCCCTCTGGTTTCTTGGGGTATTTTTGGCCAATTTGCATTGCTTTTGTATTTACCTTTTATAGTCACCATTAAAAAGTGGTTAATCCTGGCAAACTGGGTGTTTTTTTCAGCACAATCTCACCCTTTGGACCCTTCAGATATTTCTATTATTTGACATAATGTGTATGTATATATATAGATTACTTATAACAGTTATAAACCAGGTCATAACCCTTCTTCCTGTCGTTTTCCTCACCCTCCTCTGGATCACTAAGGTGGATGTTCCAGAAGATGGACCCAAACCTGTCCAGCAATGTGTGGAGCAGTTCTTTTCTGCTGTTTTTTTTCTGTCCAAAAAGACTGCATAACACAGCCACAACATCCATGGCACAACGCTTTGCTTTTACTCTGTTTATTATTAAAATTAGTCTGTAACTGGTATGTAGATTCACTCACTTTCTACACAAGTTGACCCGAACACTCTGCAATGCTTCGTTTGGCGTCTACGTCATCTTAAAGGAACAGGTCAAGTAGAAATTATAACAGTCCTAATTATTCAAGATTCTAACAAGAAAGTAATTTACCCTTCTTATTTCACTACTGACAGAGTAAATTTAGCTGACTATGATTTTCACAGCACTCCACGTACTTCTGAAGACAACTGCCAGTTAAATGCTTTGCGCAATCAACAACATGGTGGAGTTGGCATATATACCAAATTTGGTTTAACATACAGTAGGCAAAACATTCCAGATCTGACTTTTGAGTGTCCTGTGATGGACTATACTGACTTGAATGTTAGTTATTATTAGTGGTAATTTACAGACCTCCATCATATCGCATTCAACTATTCAGACACCAAATCTGCTAGCCATTGTATTCAAATAAAGTAACAACATAGTCCATTTTGGGAGATTTTAATGAAGTTGCTTTGAAAACTGAGTGCCTTATTATGGCAGCCAAAGACTACACACAGATGTTGGGTGGCGCAACCAAATATTTATAAAAATATATAAATATTCTTAATATTTATTTTAAGATAAATCTTTGGCAAGCATCCCATACGGTGTCTACACTGGGAAACACATTATTATTTCATGATTGTATTTTGTTTATACAATAATTCAACATTTTTTCATTGGGTTGGTCAGGTTTTAAGTATCGTTAGCATCTAATTTTGCATTTAAAGGCAGGGAAATAATTACACAAATACACATATTTATATATTCAGAACAATAACTACACACATTACATTTAGCACCTCTGAGACAAACACACACACTCACTCGCTGTAGAATAAGTGTCCTTGTATCAGTGTACTGCAAACTGCAATGAGGAAAAGTGCATTTTCTGAAGAAAATGCATGTGAATGCTGAAAGCTGTACCGAACATGCATCCAAACTCTGCTGAGTGAGCTTTCATAGATTAGATTTACATAGATTTACCCTTAATTACTCAAGTGCTATTTGACAATTCAGTTGTCCACTCGTTGAGACTAGTTAAGCTCTAACATATCGGCCCTGCCCCGACTTCAAGTCACAAGTGTCAAGACATGGTCACAGAATGTTAAGAGTAATGTACTGCAGTCCAAAACACAGGTTATGTGGTGACTTAATCTTCAAGGGTACAAAGTTCAATGCTCACCAAGAGACGATACACAGTGAGCAGTACTTAGGAAAGTTTTCTGTTATTGCATTAGATGAACTCAGTGTCATGCTGAGATTACGTTTAAGGTGAGTGTTTTAATACTGTGATTGGCTGGCTGTGGACATATGTACTGAAAAGGGGTACAAAGACAGACCAGAAATAGCACATGGTGCAACAGGAAAAGTGAAGACAGTGAAAAAAAAATCAGGCTTAGGTGGACTCTGATACAATGAGTAACCAGATCAAAGATCTCTAGCTATCAGTCAGATAGCTCCAAACCAATAAAATCAATCCCGTCCTCCCCCCGACGCCTTCCAAAAAACACCTCAGATTGTCGACCACAGAGTATTAAAGGAGAACTTCTGCGATTTTTACATCCAGTTCATATCCCTCGAGCTCGCCTGATGGGGTAGGAAGCAAAAACAGAGAGAAAAATGCTGCAGCCTCGCCCAAGATGTCAGCTGAAGCAGCTGCAGGACTTTAATGTTTTCTTATGGGGGCAGTAAATTTGTGCTCGTATCACCACTAAATAACGTCAGAAAATCATTACAGCTTTGGAAGAGAAATCCCCTGCTTAATAGATACAACTGTGTGAGTTTAACTCAAATTATGTCAAAAAATAGTTAAATTTAGTGTTTTTAGTGGCAGTCTCTCACCTGCCTCCCTTCCAAGCAAAGTAGACCTAATTAATTGATTGTCGAGCTGAGTTCCTCCATAGCCACTATAGAGCTATCATTGCCATGTGTAAAATAGTAATAAATATGGATATGACCCAACAATGCTCAACCATCATGTTTTTACTGAGAGAAAAACAAAAACATCAACAAGTTCCTAAAAAGTTTCTGTGACTATGGAGGATCTCACAGTGAATTAATTTATTCACAGTGGAAGAACCTTCAAAACAATTTCAGACTTTTTATTAAATATGTAATTGACATGGCTTGTGAGTGCAAGTAGGACATGAATCACATTAAATGGCAGTAGCTGTAATGATACTGAGATGACTGGGTCTTTGAAACCAAAGAGCCTGACACTATGGAGCAGGAGACTAATGCATCTGAGTTGTTGTTGTTTGACAGAGTTTGACCGAGATACAATAACAAATGTCAGGCTGAGTTCTTATGAATAACAAGGAGCAGGGTAGACCTTGGCTTGTTTCTTTAACTGGGGACATTTTGTCATGAAATTAGAGATTGTAATTTTCTCAGATGAGAGAACAGGTAGGAACTGTCTCGCTTTGATACTTGCATTGCTTAATTTCCTCTTTAACGTACTTATACATGCTAGGGCATTCCATTTTCAGTTTAACCATCGTTGGGGACTTCTGTAATAACTTAGTAACTTAGTCATAATAACTTAATAAATTAGACATCTAATTTATCAAACACCGTATTGTTTGCTTTAGCAGTTCAGCAACATGACTTTGATATTGGTACTCAGCTGGTAGCCAACCAAAAGTGTGGCTAGCCCTGGGTAAATCAATACATTTTCTTACGCAACTTGAAAGTAGGCTACAGCTCAAAGGTAAAGCAGTATATTTTCTTTTGGCCCTGTGTAAAGACTTTTCAATAACTGCCTGGAAAACACTGAGAATATGGACATTTTTAGGCATGTGTGAGTGTGATAGACAGAAACCAGCATTTTAACAAACAGTATACAGTGATTTCAGCTCTGATTCACCTTCACTGTGTTGTTTAAACACCAGTGATATATCCACACAGAAGTGATGCCACATCAGCTTTGGCTGTCCACGACATCAGATTACAGTCAGACAGATGGCTGACATTGTGACAAGTAAAACCACAGTGGGCTCCACACAGACAGAAAACACTGAATATTCCTATTCTTGTCACACTTAAATATTTCATCACAATGTGTCATTTTCAGAGGCACAACTAATTGCTGACATTAATTATTCATTTCATTCATTCATTTCATTGATGCCATTAGGACTGATAAATGTGACCTTGATTGGATTAGTCTTGCTGTATTGGGCATGGAGACAGAGAGCAAGCTCAAGAGTATGCCAAAATAGGGAACACCAGAAGGAAAGAGTCCTTTTTTTAGATTTGTAAACTGTTCATAACAATTAACAATGTGACATTCCATCCTTAATAAATGAAGTTGTTGAAGAGAGACAAAATAAATGACACATATTCATGTATCATCAGAGTGAAGCTGTCACACAATTACCGACACATACCTCACTCAGCAAACTGATAACTGACTGACACTAATTGTCTTATGTATACAGCTGTTATTGAAAGATGGTACAATAGGACAAATATATCTCTGATCTGGAAACATGTCCATTGTTTTCATTTCTCTCACACAAAATTACAAGTATGGTTCACAGTCCAGTGATCAGGAACCAGTGACTTGTATGACAAGAGCTACTTTATCAGTGTTGGATCCAGAGGAAAATCTCTACATGGCATTGTTCGTGTTTCAGGATGTCTTGTGACAGCTGACATTTTAATCTCAATGTGGTCTGGTCTTCCAAAGCTGTTCCTGTTTATCTTAAATTAAACAACAGAGTTTCATCAACCTTCTTCTCCGACAATGAGGAGGAAAATAAAATTTAGTACAACACGTCTTTCTTATTTTGAGGTATCACATGCAAGTTAATGTGATACGTATGATCATTATATGCTTGTTGATTCACTGCCTCTCAGCATAGTGTATTATTGGAATGTTTTTGAACATTTTGTCAACCAGGATCCCAAAAGCTATAATTCACCTACATGGAGGTGTTTTAGGGCAACTGACAGGTATTTGACAGGTAGGACTAACTGTTTTCTTTCTGCCGTCTGGCGGTACAGGACTCCATTCTCCAAATGTAGTTGACTCCACTCATTAAGGAGTTTGCGAGTGAGCCCACCCACTGACCTTCCGACCTCGTCAGTAAGAGCCTTATTGGTTTCTTTCAGTTTTATTATTTCCCCTATACCAGGGTCATCTTATTGGGCTTTTGCCAGCTCTTCGAGGCTTATCTCAGGCAGAAGTGAATGAGACTGTGTCCAACTGCATTAAGTTTTGCGGTACTCATGGCGTAGGTAAGTGGGTTATTATTGGTGTAGATGTTAAAATGTGGAGCGTAAAAGAGATAGTCCCTGAACTTCTCACACACTGCCCACTTCAGAGCCAGGAACTCGAGTTTTCCACTGTGGAGCCTGTAGTTTTCGTTCCGCTGGTGTTAGGGTTCGTGATCCATATCCGATCACTTGCATTTTGCCCACCCTGTTGCTGATAGAGGATTGAACCCAGCCCTTTCTCCGATACATCTATGTGTAGTAAAAATGGTTCCTCAAAGTTGGGGTATGCGAGGATTGGGGGGTTGGTCAGCATACCAACTAGCCTTTCCATGTTGCCATTGTGATCAGCCTTCCACTCAGTGGGTGTTTTGGACGGAAGATGGGGACCATTGGACTTGCTGTGACGTGGCTCGGGTTGGGGCATGGAGGACCTAACTTGGAGCAGCTCATACAGTGGTTTCACTATTTTAGCAAAGTCCTGTACGGATGAAAGGTAATAGCTCAGGAAGCCGAGTACCTGTCGGAGGTCGCCAACTGTTTGGGGTGGTTTATTTTTTAAAGCCAGCACTGCGTCAAGGTCTTTGGGGTCAATGCAAACTCCCTGAGCCGACATCAAACGCCCCACATAGCAAACCTCCTCCTTGAACATCTAGCACTTCTCCGCTTCACCCATGGTCCTGCAGTGCTAAGAGAACCTTACAGATCACCTCCACCTGGTCACTGAGGGATCTGGAGTAGCATAGTAGGTCATCCAGGTATGGAACGCAGGACTCGTCTCTCAGGGGCCCCAACATCTCCTCCATGCTCCTTTGAAAAGCTGCAGGTGCATTAGAAAGTCCAAATGGAATTCTTTTCCACTCGTAAAACCCCCAAAAAGTGATGAAGGCAGTGAGATACCGTGACCCTCCTGCTACAAACCCCTGCTTTACCTTGGTCAAGTATGCTGAACATTGAATACCCAGCGTGTCTGTCAAATCCTGTATCCACGGAAGTGGATGCCTGTCAGGTACAGTTTTTTGATTTAGGAGGCGATAATCTATACAGAGGCGCAGAGTGCCATCCACACCACCGGGGCTGTGTAAGCGGATTTAGATTATGCTATCCACCTCCTTATGATAAGATCTTGAATGTACTCCTTTGCTTCTTTAAAGAGTGGTTTGGGGATGAATGTATACGCTCTCTGTACAGGGACATCGTCTTTGAGATTGATCACCATCTGCAGATTTGGGATACAGCCAATGTCATTTCCATTCCTTGCGAAGGCGTTCGACTCTTCACGCAGCATCTTTCCCGCAGCCTCCTGCTGTTCTTCCTCCTGGTGGTAGAGGTTTACGGGCGGGTGCCACAGAGGGGAAGCTGAGCTGCTGACATGAGTGGTGGTGACCTCGCTGACGATCACGGCAGGTTGCAATTCATCCAGGCTATCTTCTCCACAATATTTTCAACATGTTGCAGGATCCCTAGAGCTGTTTTATGCGGTACTGTAATGTCATGATTGGTGTTGTTGCAAATTGGAATCGTGACATAAGGCTTGATTGGGTTCTGGATTTGTAACAACCCTGACCCCACATCCCGTTGTCTTCGAACAACTAATTGGGTAGAGGCATCCACGTTTGACGGGACCCGACACTTCACCCATGACACTTCACGTCCAGCTGGGAGTATAATGTCCTATCCCTGCTACATGATGTTTAACTTTGATGTCTTAATAAAGTTGAGGAGAGCTTGAGCTGTTTTGCTGGGGACAGATATAGCGTTGCTAAGAAGGCTAGCAAGTACTGACATTAGCTTCACTTGTTGGCCAGAAATGAACACTTCCAAAATATTAAAGCCAATCAAGGGTCTATCCATGGGGTCGCTGCTGATGAGAAAGGGAACGCTAATTGGCAGATTGGGGTCCAAATTCCCTGGCATGTTCACTGTAATAGCTACCCACCCATCATATGGAATAGGACCGCCATTTGCTGCAGTGATCCTCAGTTCCTCCTCCCCTAAGATCTCAGAGACTGGATGGATACTGAGGTCAGGTAAGTAGTCATCTTTCCAGGCATGGCTGACTATACTGACTTGTGACCCCAAGTCGAGTAATGAGGTGACTGCTAAGCCATTTAGATAGTTCTTTACCAGGGCCCTTTTCCCAATCAGGCTAGCAACAGCTTTTGCTTTAGCTACACATGGTAGTTGAGAAGGGGCCTGCGTTACTGGGGGAGGCGATGACTTTGTATGCTTGTCTTTATTGGGGTTAAGGGTGAGAAGGGACACGTTTTGTCATTTTTCTTTTCTCTTAATAGTTGGGATTTCCTTCCCGTCTCGGCCACTAGATGTCCCCCTCCAGTGGCCGGTTGTAGTTTCCCTGCCTCTTTGGCCATTGTAGACAGCCTGCTGCACGGTGTCCTACTTCCCCACATATGAAACAATGGTCACAGTCCAGTCTATCTTGTTCCACACAGCTCGGACAACCATAGAGTTTTCCACGTTTAGATTGTGTCCTATTTCTGCTGTACTGGCACCCACTGTGAGTTAGCTGTTGTTGGTTTTGTTTCTGCATAGTCATAACCAGTCTGGTGAGTTCCTCTACTTTCTCAGGGGATCTGGTTTTGTTTGATTTGATTTGGACTGTAGACTCTCTGACTTTGGGCAGGGTCTCTTTACCCCATCAGGCTCCAGCTGTGCGCTGTGTGCATTTGTTACAGTCTGTCTGCAGGAAGAGCCCAGTCTTTTCAGTCTCTCATTCTCTTCACTGGTGATTTTCATCACCTGACGAAGGATCATCTCATCAGTGACCCCCCTGTTTGATAACAAGGGTGGCATACTATCACACTGACATACTATCTGCGTATGTCAGTGTGTTTGTATCCAAAGCCTTGGTATACTGTATGCAGAAAAGCATCTTGTACTGTAGCTGCAGAGTATTTAATGTCAGTGTCAACCAGCTTTGATGTGAATAGAATGCATTGTTTTAAACCTATTACCCGGTAGAGAAATTGTTGTGGTGTCTTGTTCTCTTCCTGTTTCGTGCACTTCAATTCTTGAAATAACTTTGTGCTGTTTTTGTCAAAATATCTTTAGTGTCTGAATGACAGGCAGACATAGGCAACGGAGACAACATCCAAAATTTAGAGTATAGTTTAATTCTTGCAAAAAAGGAGCGTTCACAAAGCAACAACACAGTGGAAGTTACAAAGAAAGACTCAAAGATGAGTCTGTTTCACCTGTCTTTTCTACACTTCTGGACCTGGGCGTCACTAAGATAGCTGACACACACATATAGCTCTTCATAGCTAGCGAGCACTTCATGCCAATCAGTGTTTGCTGCGTCAGGAGCATTTAAAATTGCAGCTTTACTTGAACCTAATTCTGGTGCAGCAATATCACCAGGTGATGCAGCACTGACTGAAACGGATGTGTGGCGACTCTGAATGTGAGTGCCCGTGGTGATCTGAGGAGGTGTTTGGGCATTGATAGAATCATCAGACAAATCAACAAGATCAACAAACTTTGCCCCACTCTGCACCGTATATAGCTCAGAATCACCCTTTACATTTAGCATTTCATTTGACCTTTCACCATGACGACCTTTCACTACATCATCAGTAACGTCTTTTAACATCAGCAACTGGGCCATTCCTTCATCTTCTGTTTCAAGGAGCTGCTTACAATACATAAACGAGTTTATGTGGTCGTAATATACCTCCTGATCTCCTTCCATAAGCTCCGACTGGTCTGCAGCCCACACTAGATCCACCTCTCTGGCAACCCGAAAGAGCTCTTCAGCTGACAAGGTGAATAGGCCCTTCCTGATGTCCCACACCAGACTCTTCCTCCCACCATTCGACATGATGGCTCCTCGATTCCCTCATGGGTGGCAACACAGTTCGATGATAGCACAGTCGGATCTGGATCACAGACCTCCACTCGTCCATGGTCGCAGTCCCCACGCCTGGACAGGGTTGTTGGTCGGCGACTGGAAGATACGGCTCTATCACCTAGTTGCTGATCAGCAGTATCATCAACATCACTCGCCTTCCAATCCAATAGATTGGCCCTGAATGATTCCAGACGAGCCCCCAAGAATCTGTAGCGGGTCCCGGCTGGTTCCTGCAGACAGATATATTAGATGATCCTCTGATAGGAGTTTTTTGTAAATATAAGACAGAAATCAGTGAAGCAGGACAACTGTTCGTCTCGATTATGTGCCCCACTCTGGCGATGCATTGCAAGGAATCCCACTGATGTCGTCTGTAAGTGCTGCCACCCAGTGTCAATGTCACGCCACAACATGTCAATGTGTGTTTCTTTATGCAACTTTTCTTTCTGAATTAAACAGATTATAATAAAATAATACAATAGCACTAAACTTAAAGTCACCTTCAGAGGAAACAAAACAATAATAATCTCAACAAAACACTTATTTGTGAGTATCACACTAACACCAAAATAAAATGTTATTGCTGAAAGCTGTGCTGTGCTGTGCAGCTTTCTGTCTGATCAAGCTTGGTTTCAGTTGGATTGTTCAGTCACTGGTGTGCTAGATGTGTTTTCTTGGTCACTGTTTTGTGCTGCGTTGTTCTCCATTGTGTTTCTTCTCGTGTGCTTTGCCTCATTTGCTTTCTCGCTTTCACTCATGCTCAGAATCTACTGTGGATTCAAACCTCCAGACAGACACACCAGAAGACACAGAACACACACACACCATGCAATCACCTACTGTTGTGCGCAGTCACCGCTCTTTCCTGTCTGCCCCTAATCCTATCATCCGCTAGCCACATCTCAACTGTCCTACAATATCTTCATTCAAGGACATCCCTATTCACTCTTTTTAAACATCTCCGTTATCTGCTTCTGGGCGCCACTCATAACTGTAACCTCTTTCTGCTGTGTCTACTTCAGGGTTAAAAAACCATGCATTGCAAAACTACGTAGTGTATTCTGTCTTCTCACATGAGTCTTTTCAAATACACATCTTATTTAGCCACAGATAAAAAGTTCAGCAAAGGAGTTTATCATTTGGTGAATTTATACAACAGCATCAAACTTTACACGTCCTTCGGAAGATCAGCATGTAAAAAGCCTGTAATGGGTGTGAGGTTGGACCCAAGAACAGCACAGACTGACACCAGAGTAGGAACAGTTTAACAGTTTATTGAACAACCGAGTTTGCAAAAATCCACAGCCAACACACAGGCAAAAGTTCACAAGCTGATCCAAAGCTCCAGGGAGGAAATCCAGCAGAACAGAAACAGGCAAGGGGCGAGCAGGCAGAGGAGTCAGGGACAGAAGGCTGGTCGGGTTACCTGGGCAGAGACGACGAGGACGGGTCAGGGACGGGCAGAGTCGAAACCAGGGAAGCAATCCGGAAATAAGTGCGCGAGAGCTTAGCATGCTGCTGAAGACAATCTGGCAAAGAGTGAGGGGAAAGTGTGGGTTTAAATCTGGTGAGGGAACACAGGTGAAGGTGGTTGGACTGATGAGGAGGGAGTGGCAGGCAGATAATCAGGGGAGAGAGCACAGGTGAAAGTGGTTGGACTGATGAGGTGGGAGTGGCCGGCAGGTGAGTGGAAAAGTACTGCAGAACTGGCAGAAGGAAAGAAACCCAGGAGCGGATCATGACAAAGCCTGCCCAGCTTCTGGTGTATCCCAGAATATAAACAGTGATTGAGGACTGTTTTCCAATAAAATCTGATAAAGTGCGGATGTGCGATGTCCAATAAAGTCTAGAATGGAGGGAACAATGGCCCAGTCCCCTTTTATCAGGATGAGTCACTCTATCTCAGAGAATATTCTCTGTGGTGGAACTACATGCATCCATACCCACGGGGATGATTAGGAGCTCACAGTAATGATGCATTCAAGTTTAATTAATTGAAGTACAACCTACTTTATCGGATGCCATATGTCAAACTTTGCAGTGTAACCTCAACGTCAGGGAGCATGACTCAAACTCAGGATATGCTCTGCAGAGAAGGAAAGACAAAACAGACGAGCATCAAGGAAACTGAAAAACGAAAATGCTAATTGCAATTAGATTAATTACAAAACAAGTAGCGATGAAAGGGAACAATAGATATTTTCACACATAGCTTAAATGTTTTCTTTTTGCAATAGAAAACAAGATATCTTCATCTTTACCATAACAAGCAATGTGATTTTTCTTTTCATCCAATAACTATCATGTGCTGATGGCTGGGAATGTCTCCCTGACCCGAGTGAGTTATGAGTGCTGTGATGTTGCGAGTTAAAACCATGTTGATAGCTTGTAATAAACATGCCACACTCTCCAACAACTGAAAGGTCTGATGGCTGCCAGAGAGCTTTGAAGTTAGATCTCACCTCTCATCTTGCCACCATCTCACTTCTCTCCCTGTTTTGTTTTGCTCTTATTGTGGAGCTGACACAGACATCAGGCAAATTAACAAGAACTCGACTGTATGGAGCAAAAGAACAGCTCACACCCTCTATTGTGAGTCTGGGTGATTGTGAGTGTGCATGCAAAGATATTTAGGTCACCTTAGTATGTTTCTTGAACGCTCTGTTAACCACAAAGAAAACACTATTTCTAAATTGCACCTGCAGTCAGATTCCAGCTTTATAGGCCCGTGACCTAGAAAGGCAGCAAAATGTTATTGGGTCAGGGGCTCTTTCCACATTGGTCTCTACTTGTGGTTATGGTTTCTCCATAAACGCACAGTAGGGCTATGTATGCACAGACACACAATTACACACACCCTGGACTGACAGGTAATACCAGGCCAGTTTTAGAGGGCATCAAATATTCATGTGGCTATGAAGGGCTGGCCAGGGTTCCCTGCCTGCAGGTATGCTGCTGCTGCCCGTGCTCCTTTATCACTGTCTGACTACACAGCCCCTGAGGTGCTAGACTCTTTGTAATGGTGTGATTGGAGAGTATGAGGAAGAGCCAATAGAGAGCATGGATCCCCGTGAACCAGCCAGACGTCTTTTGGCACAGTAATATAATATCATGTGTCACACTGAGTGTTGAGCCTAATGTCTGTATTGATGGATTAGTTCTAGCAGCCGTTCAGTGGTTGAGACAATGAACACCTACCCAGGCTGCGCCTATTGTGCTCTCCACTTTGTTAATGTCACATTTACTGTGAGGATATATTTATTCCAGATTGATGTTGCTTGGCTTAGACACAGATTAGACACAGAAATTCAGTTCATCACAGTGCTGCATTTAACGGACACCAGACTGAACTTATTCATCTGCCCTATTGTCCTGAGTGGGGCTCCAAACACCTCTGCTGCCTTTGTGCTTCTCCACCGTGATGCAGGGGGATGAGGGAGAGAAATAGTGAGAGAGGGAGAGAGAGAGGGAGAGTCCACACACTTGGTGACGCTCAGTCGCGCTCTCTTTACTTTGCTGGTTTCATCACTTTCCTCCTCCTCCGTTTCACTAAAACTCCACCACGGCTCCCACTTTGACCGGTGACCGGTTGATGGAGCACAAAGGGCACAGGGAGACTTTGACGCGACGGACGAGCAGCTTGTCAGCGACAGAGTTGCAATAAAAGAGAACCCCCCCGCCCGCGGGACTTAACTCAGTGGAGGTGCGGGGAGCGGAGACAGGCTCAGGCGAGGGAACGGGAAGACCGCTGCACTTGACCGAGTCGCAATGGAGGCGCGCGGCGTGCGTGATTAGGACGCTCCGCTTCTGCAAGCGCTGGCTTTGCCAAGGTGGAATACAAAGTGACCACCCTCCAGAACTGACCGGCACCGCGTCTGTCCGTTCCATTGTGCGGATTATCTCAGAAGCATGAACGTGCCGCCCCCGGACCGCAGGAAAAACATGAGGGAACTGGCTTTGGAGATTGGCATCCGAGTTCTGCTGTTCGGAGTTTTTGTGTAAGTACAGCATCACCCTGCTGAGTTGTGTGTTGTCTGGGGGAAATCTAGTCTGGCACCGTCTGCGCTGAGCACGACAGCCCGTTCACGTGAGTTCAGACTGAGGTCCATGCTGCCTTGACGCTGAAGCGATGCGTTCAGCTCCTTTGGCCGCGGTGTGGTGCTGGACGAACAGCTCTTTGCGGCTCCGCAGTTCAGCACCATGGACAGATCTTTACTAAACGACCGAGACCGTAGACTCACGCTGCGGTAACAGGTTGCACGAGACAAGTTAAAAAAAAAAAAAAAAACACCCGGCAGCATTACACTCCATGCCGTGAATCATCATGTGACACCCAGTCACTGACATTCAGGTGGTTATTTTTCTCATTGTAGATTATTACATTTGTTAGATAGACACCTTGTATCTAAATTGAACCACTCCATAAGCTATAATGATAACAAGGGAAAGATATTGTGATGTCTATGGCAAATAGCTTTTTTAGTAGCATGTTACTAAGCCTGACAGATGCCCCATTAAATTAAAAAAAACATATGAATTATTGATTGTTTGTGTAGCCTGGGGGTATATTACACCTAGTTTGCACTCTGATTGTGTCATTTAAGAATTTGCTGCTTGGTATGATCAGATGTGGTCTTGTTTGCTGAATGACTCACCCTGGTCAGGCTTCCATTTTATTATTGAAAAAAAGCATAAGCATAAGCAGCTCCTGTGATTTTGAGAGTGTAGAACCCATCATACTGTACAGTATCTGTAATCTCTGCTGTGTGTGTGTGTGTGTGCTGAGAGGGTTATGAAGCCAGGAAGAGGATGATGCTGCACGTTCACTGGCAAACTCGACTGTAGGGGTCTGACTGGGAGAAAGAACGATGAATTTTGGGTCTTTTGTGTGTTTGTGTGTGAGACCGTGGCAGTTTAATATTTCTTGCAGATTTGTTGTTGTGTAAAGGGCTCAAGGCTGCATTTAAAAAAAGCAAACAAATCAATTCCACACAGCATCAACATCATCATCACCTAACTGCTGTATTCTGCCACAGAGTCCCCAGTCACAAAGTCCTTGATCACTGTATTGAATTGATTTTACAGCAGTTTGATTACTTCTCTCATATGACCATATTCTCATGCAGACACATGATGCTTAAAATACACTGCTATTGTATCAGAAGCACTGAAGAACATCATAAAATCCAAGTGCCCAAACTATATTGGTCTAATAAGTAGCCACTTAAGCATAACTCAATCCTATTTGGTAGAAAGATCGCAGGGTTTTTTTTTGACCTTTTCATAACAAATATTGCTCTAATGTAGTTTGATAGTGTGTGATAGTCGAGTATTGGGTCTGATATATTTCTTTGGTCTCTGCAGTCAGTGTTGTATTAAGCGAGCTTTGTGCCCAGCAGATCGAGGGAAGCCACCCTCTCACCTCGATAAGCAGCAGTTTTCTGTTCTTGTCTCACCTTGAGACCCGAGGTGAAAGCACGATAATTGGGGTCAACTAGAATTTGATGTTTTTTTCAATTTGAGAAGTAATGGACATTTTTCTTATCTGTAGCTTTGTGTATCTGGTCAATATATATGAAGCGCACTGTTGACTTCTGTCTCAGGCAGAAAATATTCTCTCTGTGTCTGTTTACCATTAAAACCCCAGCACTTATTTTTTAATTATCTGGAAGAAAGAAAGAACCAGTTTTCGAAAATTGTTGTTCAGATTTTTAAACCTGCACCGGGGGAAGCTGAAACGAATTAAATAATCATTAAGACTGGGCTCTTAAGCAGATGTTAGTGCATCAGGCAATGATTCTTGTTCAGGAATCACATGCAACTTCTAATAGCCTAAACAAATAACGTCGATCAACATGCATAGAGCTCATTCTCTGTGCTGGACAAGTCACCCACACATTTTTGGTACCACACATTCTTTATTCTGAGAGAAGTATGTCCGTATATGGTCAGATTTTAAACCTAAGAACAACGGATTTACTGCTTTGTTCACATCGAAATCCTGTGACAAAGATGACCGGCTTCTAAAAGGGGATATAACTTTTCATGTGCCCTTACCTGTCAAGCTGCCTGTCTGCACAAAGACCTCAGGAAGTGTTCTGACTTTAGTGACAGGCCAAGTGTACGATTTCTGGCTTAACCCTCCGCTATCAATTACCAATGCAATTCAGTCAGCATGGCTTGTTGTCACCCCAGGAACCACACATCACCCAAGAGTAAAGAACAACCGTTTAATCTAAATGTAAATGGATCGTTGACATTTAATAAAGTGGTAAAAACAAAGCGGAAAATGAAGTCAGAGAAACTTTATTGCTTTTTTTCCCGCAGTCAGCTTCTTAGCATTGACAGGTAGGATCATGAGATCACTGTCCTTGTGATTTGGAGCCCAACAAACAAGAGCTTTGACAAATACTGAGCCATTTCCTCCTTGTGTGGCAGAGATCATGTCCTCAAATCAATTAACACAAGCTCAAGATTTTCAAGAGTCTGTCCATTTGTTCTAAAACTCCATGGTGGACATTGTGTCCTCTATACAGGTTACAGAGCAAGAACATGAGATAGATGTTGATAAATGAAGGGCAAGCAGTTTGAGAGTCATTTGAGATTTTACAGATTAAGACCTGAGGCAAAGCAAACGGAGACAACTAAACCACTCAGTGAACCCGTATCAGTGCAATCTAAAAGGCTTGTCGATGGAGTGATTGGCCAGAGAGGAGGGCCGCTGTTGTACGGCCGGGTGTGCACAGCAAAACGGAAGATCTTTGTGTGTGCCCAGAGGAACAATTTGGAAAGGGATCTTGTATTGCACGGAATCGTGATGATAATCATTCACAGAAGACGCAGTGCGCGATGTAGACTAGGGATCATCTTTGTTAATGGTAGTCGTCCAGTGAGGTTGCAAGTGTGTAACCTACAACACACAATGGTTATCCCTCAAAACAGTGTTTGGGCTCAGGAGCTTTGTGAGTAGCCAGAGGTGCTGGCAAGTCTCAGAAAGCCCAGTGAGTTGTTGTGAAGATGCAGCATGTCAAGACAGACTCTGGTCACAATAAGCAGACTGGTTAACTTGGACTCCAGGGATGTAGGCTCTTACTTATGTGGTTTTGTGCAGAAAATCTTTCTCTTATTTACAGAATCGTCAGAACACATTGTCTCTGCGGTTAATATAAAAGAAAGTGCCTTTCTAACCTAGCCCAGTAGTGTAGTTCTTAATGTTATGGTGAACTGAATGGATTAATGTGGTGCAACCAAAGTTGTAATCCTTAAGATTTTGGTCCGGTTACCTTGGCTACGCTAAATGTAATAAAAAGAGACAACTGGCTCTCATTTAACAGCTGCTTTTTTTCAGAAATAGAAAGTGAAAATGTGGAGAGAAAAAATATGCAAACAGTTTCCTGCACAATAGGCCTCAGTGGAGAGGAGGGTGGATAAAGAGGTCGCTTACACAGCAGTAACTCAGTAACTCAGTCAGTCAGTGATAGCCACTTACATTTACAGGCCTGCCTCTGTTGCCTATCTAAGAATGATCCACATGTTTTCTCATAATGGTGAAAAGAAAGAGACCCGTGTCTCTGTTTCTCTACACTCAGCGTTCTCATCAGTTTCTTTTGCAGCCTCTCTCTTGTGGTCAGAAATCAATTTGCAACAACATGACACATGTCTCGATTTACCGTTTGTTTACTTTACACTGTCTGCATGATTATTTGTGTGTTGCTATCTGCGTTTCTTCATTTGGTCATCAGCAGCGTCTGATGCACTGACACCCAGGTCAGTCAGTCTGCAATACTGATTACCAAAGAGCAGAAGAAAAAATGGAGTTTTCAGACTTGGCACTTATTGTGACTGGAGAGACGTGCAATCACCTTCCAAGTGGAGGCTGTTGACTCTGTAAAAAATAGGATTTGGTCATTTATTGATCTTTGTCTTAAATATCAAGCGTTTCTTTTTAAGAAAACAATTGTTTTGTACTTGATGGTGTAAAATCACCCTGATTAACAACTTAGTCGTCTAAATAGTAGCTTGTGAAAAGTGTCTATTCGCAGTAATCCAATTGAACCAAACAGAAATAAAAAATAATTTGACTTGCACTGGTAAAAGCACAATTAATTTGAATTAATTAGTGACGAGTCTGAATTAAGTATCTCAGACGACTATGGAAAAAAAAAACATTATGAGATGGTAAAGGAAACAATAACAAAAACAGAGCATTTATGTGAAGGAAGGCTGGATCGACAATGAGTGTTTGTCTTTAGCAGACAGATTTTCAGTGGAGCCAGTAAAGCAAAGAAAGTGTGCACCAGCTAATGATGCAGGTGATGTGACAAAAGTAACCATGAGTCCAGGGAAAATAAAGGCAGCTGACTGTCACAGTGAGCCCAGGGATTCACTGACAGCTCAGTCTGTCACCTCTCAAAGCCACTCTGCCATTTCCTCCTTCACAATCATTTGATCAGCTCATTATGTCTCGCTGTCCCTTCTGTCATTTATCCAACCCTATCTCGTTCTCCGTCCACGGGCACCACGCAGTCTGCCCTTTTCATCATTCCTTTGTAAAGTAATATACCATTTTCTCTTCTGAATGCAACCTGTCAGTCAACCAGTCTAATAGACAAATAAAATTTACTGTGGGGACATAAATCACAGTAGACAAGAAGCCAAAAATCACACATCTGACTCAGATCTGAGCTTAATAAGCAGATTAAGATAGTAAGACTGT
The DNA here is from genome assembly GCA_016785345.1 of Trinectes maculatus. Taxonomy (NCBI): domain Eukaryota; kingdom Metazoa; phylum Chordata; class Actinopteri; order Pleuronectiformes; family Achiridae; genus Trinectes; species Trinectes maculatus. The sequence goes on from JAFBJQ010000935.1 coordinate 381,746, forward strand.
CAATTACATTCATTGTAAAGATCCATTTGCAAAGTCCTTCTCGTTATTATGACTGAATTCCCATGCAGCCCACAGCCATATCTCTCATTACGAAATGAAATTAAGAAAATGAATTACACTTACAGAGGACATTAAAATAAAATACAATCATTAAGGCCACAGCCACATTAAGTATTGTGCTCATGCTGGTCAGTATTTCATAATTAAACAACTATGATAATTACCTTGATACAGTTAGAGGTTTGACATACCCTGACCTGAATTTTTATGGTCCAGTTTATTTTCTTATAATTAGAATCTAAGTAGATCCAGAAATCTCATTCATCTCAACTTTTCAGCAGTTCATAAAATATGTACTCTACCCATGATTCATTTAGTTTAAAATGTTCAGACCAACTTTAAATTATTAAATCAAATAGTAAGAGAAAGGATGATTTGTCATTTAAATGACAAAACTGTAAAAACATTGATATTTAAATTACCCACAAGATGCAAGAGACAGTAGTCAGTTTAGTAACAGACATGTAATAATATAACAGCTCCAAGCTCCAGTATGTGTGAATACAACAGGACTATAGAGATATACTGCATGGTATTTTATGTATGGTCAGTGCTGCAGTCATTGTATTTGTTTGGAAATGTTCTGTAAAAATGTCACCATTAGCCAGTAGAGGAAGTATTCGAACCATTACTTGAGCTCAGTATGGGGACCATGAGTTGGTTAGTGGTGGTGGTGGTGGCGGTGGTGATGGTGGTGGTGGTGGTGGTGGTGGGGGGCTGTAGACCTTGGAGGAGTTGTAAAAGTGACAGTTCCTGTCGAAGCACAGAGGAAGGTCCCTGCACACACTTCCTCCCATAATGATACTACTGCTCTGGCTCTACCACCCCTGTCACTTTTCACGCGCATTGTCCCTTTTGCAGGTATTTTTCTCAGATGTGCACCATTACTGTCATTTTCTGTGTCACACTCTTATCTGTACAAAGACAGAAGAGGAGCAGAGGAGATGAAAGAGCCTTCCTCCAACACACACACACACACACTGTGATCTCCATGGCCAAAATACAAAATATATCCTCCCGGGACACACACACACAAAAAAAAATTTCTTTTTCTTTTTCTTTTTTTCTAATTTCCAACCTCACTGAGGGTCAAAAAAACCATCTCACAATTCAGACTTTTCAAATTAATTTTTCTAATCATTTTTATTTTTTATTTATTTTATTTATTTGTTTTAAGAAGTGAGTTTAGATTACAACAGGATTTAATTGAGTTTCTTAAAGAAATTAGAATATGTGCATGAAAATGTGACGTCCACTACAGAGGACAAAAGTCAATGGGCTGGGTGCCAGGAGGATATAACATGAAATCATGACTCCTTTTAGAAGTCTTCAGTGTGTGTGTGTGTGTGTGTGTGCGTGTGTGTCAGTGGTGTCATGTAACTATTCACTTCTAAAATATAATTTTTCTCATCAGTTTCCTGCAAACTGTGGACAAAGTGTATACCAAACAAATGCAGGCTGCATGCCTTTTAAAAATAAATAGACAATAAATGATAAAATAGATTTAAATGATAGAATAATAAAAAATAAATTAGAAAATCTAAACTGTGAGATGTTTCTTTGTACCCAAGGAGTTTGGAAATTAGACAAAAAAATGGTGACAAATATTTTTCCTGGGTCCCAGGAGGATATAATGGCCCCAAGTGGTTTGATCTTCTGGAGCTATGAATACATGATCAGTTCCTACCTCTCCTGGATGTTTGTTTTGGATACGTCATTCTGCATCATTTAACTGACTTAAAAGGCAACAACACAGAGTGAACCCAAGCGGGCTGAGCAGATTTAAAGCAGTGGCTTGGCCCCACTCTGTGACGCCCTGCTGGCCAAACGTTTGCCTGCCAGCATGTTTTAACTCCATTTTCTATAAAAGACTTTCATCAGCCAGATCATATAAAAACCCACTTGCTTTAATGTGGATGTGTTTAACTAGGATGCATCCCTGTATGTCATGTGGGCAGTATAGTATGCCTTGTACTGCCTTTATTTGCTGCTGAAGTTTGTGGAGACAAAAAAAGGATAAGAGATTTCGATATTTTTAAGAAGAAATTGAAATTGAAATGTTTCGGATGTGTCTGTGTGACGCACACATGGTTGTGCGCAGATGCCTTTGCACATCTTGGGGTGCTCCTTAGTTTCTGATGCTGCGGGTGATAAGATGTGTGTGTGTGTGTGTGTGTGTGTGTGTGTGTGTGTGTGTGTGTGTGTGTGTGCGCGTGTGTGTGTGTGTGTGTGTGTGTGTGTGTAGTTCACGCTTCATGAAACTGCACTCTGACATTTGCTAAGATGAACAATGAGCACGACAGCTTTGGTAAATGTCATCCTTGTGTCCCCATAACTGTGTCCAGCGACGCAGTCAGTGTTAAATTCTATCCGCCTCCTCCCTCTTTCCTTCCCATCTCTTTTACTGTGACACTCCCAGTGAGGTTACCTGTAATGCCTTAATTTAACACAGCCAGCCGCAAGCAAAGACACACACATCCGCTCCAACACCAAGTGTCCTGTTATACAGACAGGTGACAAATGAAAGGAGAGCCCTGGGAAATACAATAAGTGGAGAACAAAGAAGATAATGTCTCAGTCCAGTGGCTATACTGGGTCAGAGACTGGTTTTATTGAGTGTAAAAATGATGGGAATCGTATGCTATGGCCTTTGCAGTCTGCAGATCTCAACCCCCATTAAAAACCTATGGGAGACTGTGAACTGATGTATGAGAAAACTGTACGCTACCATCATGGAAACATCTTGCTATAACACTTTATGTTGTGTATTTTTTCTTCCTTTTGTCTCAGTTGAAGCGGACGAAAAGAAAAACTAGACAACCAAACACCAAGGAAATGAAAATATGACACATCCTGTCTTGTTGTTAGGTTCCAGGGAAACTGGTGGCAGATGAGAGTAGACCTGATGTCTGAAAACTCAGCAGGGACATTCCTTTGTAAAAACCTGTGTCAGTGAACAACTAAATGTTAATGTGGCATCTTCGGAAATTGCATACAGACTTATCCAGTGAAAGAAAGCATACATGACAGCAGAGGAGCTGCAGCTGCAGCTGTGGGTACAGCATTATTTCATGGGACAAGTTCACTGAGGATCTGAAAGACAAACATCTAATGACACTTTAATGACTCCTTGTTTGTAGCTTATGTTTAATTTTGAACTCGCAACAGTTAAAAAGCCCCTTTGTCTTATTGTTACCTGATAGATCACGTGCTGTAGTTGTGTTTGCATGAAAAGGATTCGTTGGCAGACTGATCATGAGGGTCTGGCCATATGTGCAATGGGAGATCTGTACCATGCAGGGAGAATTGCAGGTGTCAGTGCAGATAAGGCCTGAGCTAAATGAGGTTGACTGAAGTTGTTCATGTGGTCAAGTTAATCAGAACCAGACACCTGACAGAGCATCTGTTCTCCACACGAGGAGCTGACGCGTCATCTGTTCCACAGCGCGTCGTTAATCGCTGATGATAGTGTTTTGGAGGAAGAACATTTTCTTGAAGTTGTAAGCAAGTTTAATGACAAGCAACTTCTGATGAACTTGGCTTCCTTTAGTGTGCATTTGAAATGCTGAGTTAATCAAATGTTTAGTGTCTAGTAAGCGTCACGCTCTTGCCCCACCTGGCAGATGTGATCAATCACCCACTCCACTGAGCAAATATCTTCCCTGAGAGGATTGTTTCAAAAATCCTTCCCCAAGACCAGAGCTCAGCAAGCCAGGTGAGAGATCCATTCTATTCAGCGGCACCTGCGGATTTCCGTTCTGTTGGAAAGGGCCAGTTCGATCTCTCTCCATCCTGAGGCCGAGACTTCCATCCCAGGCAGCATCCTCTCACAGGGCCACGCACAGGGCCACGTCCTGTCCCTGAGATTGAGTTCTCAGCTGTTGTCTTCCGATAAACAAGGTAAAGATCTAAGGTCAATATGGGATTGTAATGACTGATTAGATAATGTCGGCAACCCAGTTTTAAAGGAACTGCAGAACAGGCTCTTTGTAGCTACGAATGCAGTGATGATATTTGAGTGTTTACTTTTCTTATTTCCATCAAATGTCTGCTCTTTATTGTCAGTGAAATGTGGGAGCGTGGAGAATTTACCATCCAGTGTGTGTGTGAATGCATAAATAATAATAATTAAAAAAAAAAAAACATACACCCAGAATGCTTCCCACCTCTGGTTTTGCATGACAAGGAAAGGATGGCGTGTTGTTGTTTTTTTCTGTCCCCTCCAGCCAGCTTGAGAGGAGATGTCTCTCGGGAAACCAGAGTGAGCCGAGTGTCACTCAGCATCAAGCTCACTCCCTTTCCGCCTGTGACAGCACCGGTGCTGCAAATTCCTGACACATTCAGTCAAGAACATGACTACAGTCACTGGCACAAGCAAAAGTGTCATATTCAGTGCGGAATTCTGACTTTTCATGACAGGATTTCTTATAAGAAGCCAGAGCACGTCACCGTATTTACGTTGATTAATATGATTAAATCAGTCATGCAGTTTATTGTATGGAAAACTGAGAAGAGGTTATTTATATCATTGGAATATTTTTTTCCCGGAGCACGTGAAAGTTTATTTGTTGGCTTGCAGGCTGTGATGATAATTTTAGAAAACTTTTGGAAAAAGCCAACCAGCTTCGACCTTAATGCCTTCTGTCTCCATGTACTTTCGCTGCAGTCGGGGCCAAAAACGCAGCCTGAAACTACATGATTCTATTGGTTGCTGACAATCAGCGAGGCAGACTGTTGGCAGATGGATTGGAACTTCCCTTCCCACAAAGAGCCATTGTAGTCAAGCCTACAATCAACTCCTCACAGAAGCATACACTAGTTGTCAAGGAAGCAGAGCTGTGCTCGGGTCTACAGGTCCAATAATGAATGAAATGAAGAGCATAATTAAATCAATAATGTATCCTCACGCTGTCAGTCTCCCACCCCCACCATCTTGTTCTCCACTGTGACCCACTTCTAATCAAATCGCAGCAGCTGCGCTTTATTAAATCTCAGATACGCAGTTGTCCTTATTTCAATCAGGCACTGCGAGAGAAAATAGATTTTGAAAATGTGATTTTGCTGGAAGAGCAGATGCAGGAGAAAGAAATGGAAACTCTGTACTTTAATCCCTCCGGCAGTGTCGAGCACGTTTGTTGTAAAGTTGTGAGACACTGAGATTCGCCTGCTGCGTCTCTCATTCATCAATCATGAGCCCGTGACAACACATTTCACCGAATCATGACTCTGGGAAAGTTGATGTGATCTGATGTGCACTGTGAAAACACATGGATGAAGTGAAATCTCAGCAGACTTTGGTAAAATATGGGCTTTTGTCTCATTGCCAAGTTATCAGGTACACTTTGTAACCCAGTATGGTGATGCTTATTATGGCCATTAGAGTTTTCACTAATAACGCAACACAACACATGACTGTAATTTAAAAAAACCAAAAAGTTTATTGTGTAGCTTTTCTGATTAATAGACGCTGGAAGTAACAGCTGGTTAGCACAGCTTAGCATAAACACTGGAAACAGGAAGAAACACATATGAAACAACAACAACATCTGCTCACCTGTGCATTTTAAGTCCATCACACAACCTGTTGTAAAGCTACAACTTGTTGTCACAACAGTTCTCCATCCATCTAAATGTGCATTATAAAATGTCCGCATGCTCCATTAATTTCCCTAATATTACAACACAGTGCAGTTTGCATTCCTCTAATGAGTATTTAACTCCTTCTCCTAACGTGGTGCATCGTATTTGTATTTGCGTTGTACTTCCTACAAGCTGATACATAAACAAACTGTGTGTGACGTGAAGTTACATTAGTTTTATTAGTGTCCGTTAAAGATTTCTTGAAATATTAAAGCAATCGAAATTTCTCACAAATCAAACTGACAGTGTGAGACCTCATTTGTATCTATGGACATAACATGTCAACTAACAGCTAACATTTTGTAACACTTACTTTCATTATGATGATGATGATGATGATGATGATGATGATGATGATGATGTTGTCATTGTTGTTGTTGAGTGACTGTTATTATGTTGCGGCCATACCATCGTTTTATTTTTATTTATTTCTTATTATTTCTCCTAAAATCTCCCCTCACTGCTTTTTCTTCCAACACATAGTTTTAGATATAAAACATATCAAGGCACAACCTCTCACCATTCATTTGATGGCCTGATAGAGGAGGAAAGGGAATTTGCCAGCTGTAAGTGAACCACAGGATGCAAAGAACAGAGGAAGATGGATTTGTCCCTCAGGACTTAACGCAACCTCTGATCCTAATGACTTTCAAATCTTATAAATCCCTTTTCCTGAGCTCCCTGCTATATGATTAAATAACAGGAGTAATAAGCAGGGGATGACATGTGGGTGTTATCAGACTGAGATCACATCTCAAAAAAAAAAAAAATCACCTGATGTTCTTCTATACCTGCCAGATGATTCACTCCAGTTTCATCCCCTCAGTCCCCAGTAACACAGGTATTAGCTGCCGCTGAGAGTGGAACGGCAATCAGATATGAGTGGACACAATGGTCTGCATCCTTCTGAATGTGTCCCTGGATTTCAGCAGTGGGAAAACAACTTAACTCCTACCTCTGATCAAGGACAAGACTGGAAGACATCCTGACAAACAGCTCCCACTGTGCACCGCCTATGTGATGGGGATGTGTCATTCCCCCCGAGAGGTGAAGGTCACACAGTGCGTCTGCTAACTGAGCTGTGGCCTCCTGTACCTGCAGATAAATGCTGTGTGACTGTCCGATAATGGCTCCGGGCGTTTGGCTCTTGCTTGGCCAACCCCTGCTGGCAGATATAATGCAATCAGTATTGACAGAAAAACACTCAGCCTCTGTCTGGATGAATGTGTGATAGGCCAATGCATGACGCGCACACACACACACACACACACACACACACACACACGCACACACACACACACACATGCAGACATTCAGCCAAAGGATTACTTTCAGACATAGTTTGGTAAAATGGGAGCTTGTCTGAAGTTAATCCAACTAAGCTATTCCACTCCTCTATATTTTTAAGTGCTTTGGAGCATATCTAACTAATTAGAGAGTCCAATTTCTTTTTGTGTCACGACGGCACTGCAGACGACGTGTATTCCCAGGGTCACAGCCACGGACTCTGCCCACGGTTCATTGTAAATCAAGAAGATTCAAATTAGCAGCCCGTATTGTTCTTGAAGCCACCGAGTGTTAAATCTGCAGACTGTTTCAGCAGGGAGAGGTGACAGAGCTGGAGAAATAATTCAGTTTTATTTCCTTGCCTCTGCGAGGCAGATTAAGACTCTGCATCTACCACAGGTAGGTAGGAACTGGCAATGATAAATTGGCCCAGTTGGCAAACTTCAATGAAGAGGAACAGGGGAAAGACAAAAAAGTAAAAAAAGTTCTGAAGTCAGAAAAAGGTCAGATGTGAAGCTTTATGCCCAGAATATAGAGCAGTTGCTCTTTATATGTAAATAAAGGTAGATACAGAATATGCGGCACACTGTTTGTTCATGAAGCTTGCTGCACACTCGCAGCAAGGCTTCTCACAACTGTTATTATTTAGTTTTTCACAAGTTTGCTGTCGCCATCTTAGAAAAGCCAACAATCCTGCCTTTAATCTTCATCGTGTGAAGGTCTGCTCCTCGGTTCTGTACGCGGATCCTGCGCGTTTCACTGTAGCATCATATTAATTTCTGCATCTGTGTCCCCCGTGTCTGCTCTGTCACTTACTGCACAGACAGCAGAGGGAAGAAATCTCCCAGGTTCTCGGTGATGGAAATAAGCAGGAGAACGAAGCAATCAAGCTATAAATCATATATTTAAACACTCTTTGGCTGTCGTATCATCCTGTCCTCCTTGTCTCGCTGTTTGATTCATTGTGATTACAATCATTTCCCAGCAGGGTGACCTGGCGTACATGCTGTGGATGTCATTATCTCTCCCGGCTCCCACATTAGCTCTATCAATACGTCTGTAATCCCGGTTGTCCTCCACAAACGCATCTGCTGTCACCGGACTGTAAGTGATGCACTTCCTGCTGGTTTCACCTCAGCATTTCAGTCACAATAAAGGAAAATGACTTCCCTCAAAGGCCGCACACCTCCATCCACCGAATCAGAGATGAAGCCTTTGATTAATTCCAGCTGTCTGCTTGAAGGCCGGAGCCTGGAGGCCTTCAAGCACGCCTCAGCTGTATTGGAGTCTTTCTTTTAATAAAGCATTTTGGTGGGAAGAGTGAAAATGAGTCAAAAAAAAAAAACCCTCAATCTCGGACCCAAGGGAAATGCTTTGAGGCTCGTATTGATTTGATCAAGGAGATTTCATCCAAATTCCCAGAGAGACAGAGGGATATTATTACCTGTCCAAAAAGGCACTTTCATTCAGAGCTTCTGGAAGTCATCATGCCTAGCAAACAAGGCGATGGTGAAAATATCTGAACTCCCCAATGCCGATGTGAACCTTGTGTAGTCATATCATCATATTAAAATCTCCATGTCAGCCGAAAACATTCGACTTTGCCGTTTACTGAAGATGATTGTAAGTTACTTCTTCTAACATTTGTGACCATATGAGTGGATGCTGAAAATGAAACCTGGCATGGTTTATCATGATTAGGTCATCTAGACAACTGCAGTATTTAATGAGTGTGTGTGTGTGTGTGTGTGTGTGTGTGTGTGTGTGTGTGTGTGCTCTGCTTTACCTCTCAGCTTTCAATCCTCAGGGACTAAAATAACATCCTCTGTCACTGATGTCTGAACAAAGAGAGAGAACAAACCAGCACACTGGAGTCACTCTTGACAGGCGTTGTGTGTCATTAGCGCGGCGTAATTTATTGTGCACCACATAGTGTAACTGTAATGCAGCTCAAGTGAATCGCGCACACCGACTCAGCAAGGTGTAAAATGAGCAAGTGCTGATTAGTTTGCTCCCTCGTGAAAACATCACGACACAGTGTAATCAGCAGTGCAACAAACAGACTTTCCACATTGTGCACTATACTATGAGTCTTTGGGAGAGATTAACGACAGGTACCGGTAACCGATTTTCCTAAAGCTTTGAAGGGAGGGAAAATAATTTTAAAAAAATCTGTAATATATGAATCTGTTTTCTTGTGTTGGCTCGCAGAAGAGTTGTGTGCCTTAATGTGGTCCTTCAGCCGGGTTCACGCGGAGAACCTGCACACCATCCAGAGCCAGTAAGCACCTTCAGTCGAGTAAAGAGTGTGATGAATGCCTTGCTGAAGGGCATGTAGCCGTGTGGGGAGCATTATTCAGCCATTATTTCCACCTATATTGAAACTGTTGCTCTGGGGAATGAGCTGCTGGACCCTTCCACAGACTAAAAACAACCGCTTCACCTATTACTATATTTATTATTATTCACAGGAGTTTTTTGTTTTTCTTTTATCTATTAGCAAATTATTTTGGGTCATTACAGGACCACTGATCTAGATGTTTTTTTTAAATGAGCCTGCTCAGCCTGCACTGTGTTTTATCACAATCATTGTGCTGTTGACAGGGGAGCTAAATAGAGGAAGACAGAGAGACTTGGGGGACGTGAAGTTAGACGCAGGTGATGCAAAATGCAGACAACTTAAGACGTTTTCTATTTTGGGGCCTTAAGTAAGTTGTTCTCAGGGACCTGGGATCTGAGCATCTACATTTAAAACCACGTGTTTCTGCTGTGAGTGTTGTAAATGTGTGAAATAGCCGGAGATCTCTGGGGCTCCGGGAGACGTATTGAACTGTTTGCTAGAGCGGGGACAAAAAGGCTTTGTTGAGACAACACAGAGCGAGGTTGAATCTGACAGATGTGAGCGCTCAGGCCGGACTCAAGGAAGCAGGAGCGTGCTGATTTGTTCCCCTGCAGTCAGAGTGGGAGACAGCGGGGCTCCTTTGTGCAGGTGATCTTTGGAGAGGTGTGTTAATTCGTATGGAAAAATCGACAGATTCTTTTCCCCACAGCTCTGCGCATGCAGAGATACATGGTGTGTTGTTCTTATTAGAAGCTGTTAAAATCCCAAAAGACACAGATGACTGATTGGTTTGCAACTGTTTTGTCTTTTTCTGCAGGTTCACAGAGTTTCTGGAGCCGTTTGAGCGAGTGATTCAACCAGAGGAGCTTTGGCTCTACAAGAATCCTCTGGTTGAGTCAGACCACATCCCCAAGAGGGTCATGTTCGTAAGTAACTGCTGGAATTGTGTCTTCCTCATATTACAGCCTGGATTGGCAATAAACTCTTTGTCATTATTACTCTCTTCATGAACCTTATCCCCTGCCTGAGTCTTACTCATCAGTGGGGTGCAGAAATCTTTCATCTAGGAATATTTCCACTGTTAACACGGACTCATGTTAACAGAGAGTTTCTTCACAGAAGTATGGTGTTGAGCGTCTCCAGTGTAAATATCATCTCCTCGTGGACAGAGGTGGGCGGCGGAGGGTAAGCTGAGGCTCCTGACGGAGAGAACAGGGGCTGATGCTGCTTTCCCTCCGGCTCATCCTATAAACTCTGCGTAAATAACCCAAAGCCTCCTTTGGCATCAGTGCTGATCTTGTTCTCAGGGTAGTTCTCAGCAACAATCACTAGCTTCAGTACGTTTTAAAATACAACCTACAGATCACTGTGTGGCTGACTGCGGTGAGTCATCCTGTGCTTTTAGACTTGATGGTTCTGATACCACAGAGTGAGCGTGGGTCTGTTCAGAGTTCAAAAGTACACTTGTCATAATTAGGTCATAATCCCTCTCCTTAAAACGGCTAAAGCCTTTTTTTGTTTAACCCATTCACAAAGTGAAATATGGAAGCAGCACATTGTGGTTGTATGGGAAATATGGAAAGTAGTTGCAACAGTAACTAAAAAAACAGAAACACTAAGAGACGTAAACCTGATTATCCGGAGAGCAGGCTTCAGAAACTGCTCCACATGAAGCAAAACCTCTGCAGCAATATCTTCTAAATAAGGTTTCTGTCCTGGCGCTCAGAAGACAGTCGCTGAGTTCTGATGAAGACAGATGACTGCTGATATATAATGGACTCTGTTTCTACCAGATGAAACATGAAGTGCTGTATTTTTCACAGCTTTAATACAAAGACACACACACATACTACCACTGCTGACATCCAGCAGTCAGGCTTCCTTAATGTCAATACTCTGAAAACAGCCCTGAAGGTGGGCAGGATCTATCAGCCCGTTAAAAATACCCCATGGACGGGATTTACATGAAGCTACATTATGACTCATTGTGACCTTCATAAAGATATTAGATTGTATTAACCTGCTTGAAGCCACAAGAGTCTCTTGTGGATTCATTGTGAGAGCAGCGTGGCTATTCTCCATATTATTTATTGTTCAGTGAGCTCCAGCTCCTCTGTTCAGTGTCGCTGAAGATGGGTGAAAATGCAGAACACAGAGTTGATGTAAGGATGCTTCAATAAAGATTTAGATTGCTAAAAGCCTGGGGGGGGGATCCAGCAGGCAGTGGATGAGCGTGGGGGGAAATGTCAGGGTAGAACTGAGTGGAGCATGAGGGTCGAGGTACACATTGAATTATCATGAGGCACGAGGAAGCAAACATTAGAATGAGGAAATACATGAGGAGAGGAAATAGTTATGCACTGTACAATGTGGGCACGAGCACTTGGCAACAGAGTGGCATAGGTAATAATCTGGTGAGCAGATGAACTGGGATTTAATTACTGCGTCAATGAGGTGATGAATGGGAGATATGCACGTCAATGGCAGAGTGGCTCTGGATGTCAGAAAAATCTAGTCTTTGTCTTCCTATTCTTCATGTGAGTTTTGTGGGTTCACGTACCAAATCTAAGCATATATAACTTTTTTTTAAAAAATTGTTTCAAGGTTAAAGCAATCCATATACACTGTATGGCCTTCATAGGGTTCACACAATGACTCCTCCATAGAGTTATGTGAATAAATACGTTTATTTTTTTATAAAAACGTTATGTTAGTGTTAAATGGTTTAACCAAGTTCTTGCCACAGAATATTATGAAATAAAATCACTTTTATTGTCAAGTTAAGATGCTTCTGGATACCACACCACAGTGTGTTTCTATGGCAACTCATTTCAAACGCTCGTCTTTATTCTTCCTTTGGTGCTGTTGCCATCCAGGACAGTTGTTTCACCCTGAATAAATCTTGAGGAGAGAGTGAAAAGTCACAACCTGAGAAAGAGAAAAAAAAAAGTCTCACTGTCTTCCCTCACCACCTGTGTGATAAGGGAGGATGTATTTCTGGCAAAGCGGATACATGCCGGGAGCTTCTGAACTGCAGTTTGTGTTTTTTCAGGTACATTTAAAATATAAAGTATTTGGTTTTGTGTCTGTTTCCTCTCGGCACCGTGACAGCTGTGGCTGGAGGGTACGATATCTGGCAAAACCTATCTCCTAAGAAAACAACATTTCATTTATTATTAACTAGCAGGCAGTGGATGAGCGTGGGGGGAAATGTCAGGGTAGAACTGAGTGGAGCATGAGGGTCAAGGTACACATTGAATTATCATGAGGCACGAGGAAACAAACATTAGAATGAGGAAATACATGAGGAGAGGAAATAGTATGCACTGTACAATGTGGGCACGAGCACTTTGGCAACAGAGTGGCATAGGTAATAATCTGGTGAGCAGATGAACTGGGATTTAATTACTGCTGCGTCAATGAGCTGATGAATGGGAGATATGCACGTCAATGGCAGAGTGGCTCTGGATGTCAGAAAAATCTAGTCTTTGTCTTCCTACTCCTCATGTGAGTTTTGTGGGTTCACGTACCAAATCTAAGCATATATAACTTTTTTTTAAAAAATTGTTTCAAGGTTAAAGCAATCCATATACACTGTATGGCCTTCATAGGGTTCACACAATGACTCCTCCATAGAGTTATGTGAATAAATACGTTTATTTTTTTATAAAAACGTTATGTTAGTGTTAAATGGTTTAACCAAGTTCTTGCCACAGAATATTATGAAATAAAATCACTTTTATTGTCAAGTTAAGATGCTTCTGGATACCACACCACAGTGTGTTTCTATGGCAACTCATTTCAAACGCTCGTCTTTATTCTTCCTTTGGTGCTGTTGCCATCCAGGACAGTTGTTTCACCCTGAATAAATCTTGAGGAGAGAGTGAAAAGTCACAACCTGAGAAAGAGAAAAAAAAAAAGTCTCACTGTCTTCCCTCACCACCTGTGTGATAAGGGAGGATGTATTTCTGGCAAAGCGGATACATGCCGGGAGCTTCTGAACTGCAGCTTGTGTTTTTTCAGGTACATTTAAAATATAAAGTATTTGGTTTTGTGTCTGTTTCCTCTCTCGGCACCGTGACAGCTGTGGCTGGAGGGTACGATATCTGGCAAAACCTATCTCCTAAGAAAACAACATTTCATTTATTATTAACTGAGCATGAATACTGTAAGTTGTGAATTCAGCTATATGACAAGTCGCAAATATGTTGGTATTAGTGAGAATATTAGTGAAATGTTAACTAACATTGTGTCTTTGCAGGATTCACCCATAACAGTGTTACATTTTTTTAATAGTTATATTTGGGAGCTTACAACACGTGGTTAAGGTTGGGAGAAGCGTATGATCTGGTGTCATACAACACAATGCAATACTATGATCTTTGTGAACCCTGTTCGCTGATGTGACAGTCATGTGATTTTCATCCATCCATCCAACTCCCAGCGACAAATACAAACGGTCTTTAATCAATTCATGTTGCTTTTGCATACAATTTGGCATATGATTAATTTCACACAAAATACTTTCATGTTGCAGTAAGGTTGTACAGTTGTGTCCATCCCACACTGGATACACTGGTTGTGAACTGCAGCTAAACAGGTTCACCCAATGCAACAGTACAAAGAGTCAAATATCGTTGTGTAACTGACATTTTGACAGTGCCTGTGTCTCAGGGGCATTTTGCATTGTGTAATTTGCACTCAGTTAGGAAATGTAAGTCTTAGAGCAAGTTTGATGACAAGTTTGATCGCAGCTACTTCAGGGGGATGTGCAAAATTAGTTTATTTCGATACAGATAGACAAGGATCAGCACTCATGGGGAATGTGTGTCATTATCATGAAATTGAAACTCATCATTTGTCTGTCTGTTGCTTCAGGGGGGAAAAAAAAGAATCTTAGCCAGAAAGTAATTAATATATTTTGGAGCATGAATAATTATCTTGGCGTTAAGGAGACAGGAATCTCTTATTGAGCGAGGAGGAGAACAATTCTCTGTGCGAGCAGCAGAAAACCACAAAGCAATAACGATGCTTGTGTGTGTCCCCTCAGTTTCCCTTGTTAAAATTAACTGTGAATAATGGACAGGTTCGAGCTTTTCCCTGAAGCAAAAGTCCTTTTCACGATTAACCTGCAAAGTAGACCTTGTGGAAAGCTGCTTTTAAGCTTTTAAGTCACAGGAATAACTGTGATAACTAATTTCCCCCCTTATTTCCTCACAGGCAATTTCGTTTCTGACCCCGCTGGCAGTGATATTTGTGGTGAAGATAATTCAGAGGACTGACAAGACAGAAATCAAAGAGGCATGTTTAGGTAAGTGGAGCAAACTTCCTAAAATGTGTTATTTTTGGCCACATATACAGGGGGTCCTCGTGTTACGACGGTCGCGAGATACGTTGTTTCCGTGGTTACGACACATCTTCCGTGAACTTCCTTGTTTCGGCCTAAGCGGTTTGCCCCGTAAATACGTACAGACTTCGCACGGGAACTAGTTGGTGAGCGCTCTCTCTGTCTCTCAGCGCGCCTGCCGGCTCTCCAACACCTCCACAGCACAGCTAGGCTACTCTGCCTTGTGTTTACTTATGTGAAATGGACCGCTGGCGGGGGGGGTGCAGCGGCAGCCGGTAAGGAGATGCACACGGACACAGATGCGTTCGGGATCGTGACGATACCGTAGGTTTATTCACAACACAGGGTCTACACGGTTGATATCAGAAATCTAAAGGAAATGCTCATTACACTCGCGATATCAACCCCTACAGTGACAAAAGACAATTCCCCACAGTAAACTCTTATTGTAGGGTGGTGTTATAGCGACATCTAGTGGCACAATGTATGCACAATGGCACAATGAATGTATGTTCCGACTAACGTCGAAATTCTCAGGAACGGATCTCCGTCGTAACACGAGGACCCCCTGTATTTGATTCTGCAAACCGAAACTGCATTTTTACCTGAAAGCCTGCGCTACCTGGTCACAGAGAAGCACTTTATTGTGTTTAATGATGCAGCTTAGTCAACTTGGCACCGCACACATTCATCTTAATTGAAGGAGCCGTTACGTCCGCTTTAAATATCCTGCGATTGGTTTAGTTCTCAACTGATATTATCCTGTGTGTTGGTCGACTGTGAACACTTTGGCACATCTGAGATCATTAGGAAAGTTGAACACAAATCCAATTAAAGAGACATGAGATGCACTGAGTGAAGACAGGGTGGTTAAGTGTTTCAGAGTAGAGATTACAGTGCTGGCAGCAACTAAAAGTGGCACATTGGCATCTGCAGAGAGGCACTTGGATGAGGCTGTCCAGACAAAACATTACTCAGAAGAACAAAGAATCACAGCCCATTATTTGTTTGATGGTTGTTATAAATGCAGTTTTCAGCTGGCTGTGTAGTTGAAGCTCATTTTTAATCACACAGACCAAACTATTGATGACAAGCAGAAATAAGAGCAGCCACTATTATGTATGAAGTTCAAAGTTGTCCCCGAGTTTTCTCTAATCCTTGATGCATTCATCAAAATGAAAACAGATAAATCTTAGCAGTGGGCAGCAGGAGTAAGATGGCTGGTTCTGGAACCAGAAATAGCAATTTCCATGGCAACGGTCAAAAACCATATAAATGAATAATATAGTAATTAATATTATTCCTCTTCCATGGCTTTACCCACCTTCTTCTTATGTTGCGGCAGAATGTAATGGCATTTAACAAACATTTAACAAACAACTAGATACATTACTGTCAAATCACATTACATCACATTACGACAAATAGCATTCAGTTCCATATGTCACCTCGACATGTTTTTTCAACTAAGTTAAGGAATTCAACACATGTTCAAAGTTAAGGGAAAGTCATTAAATGTAAACAAATGGATTGTTACACTGGTAACCAGGTCAGGATTACTGACAGAGAGTGAGCGAAGCAGCAAGATAGATTTAGCAACAGTTGAGGAAAATGATCTGGGATCATCACACACACACGCACACGCACACACACACACACACACACACACACACACACACACACACACACGCACACAAACAAGGAAAAAGCTGTGAGGAAAAACAGTTTACCCTAATAGGTGGCATAAATGAAGACTCTGAGTTTGATTGTAATGGCAGCGGAACGTGATTTTTGCCATTATAGTTCCGTTATCGTTTGAAACTGTTTTTAATCGACGCAGTCTCTATCTATCTTTGTAAGTAAAAAGAACACCGTGTTCCCTCGGCGGGACTCTCCAATAACACTTCATCATTTCCAAGCTCCTGCAGCTTAATCGTGTGACTATCAGTCTGTCAGGAAATAATGAAGCCATTTTGGTTAAAACAGCTACGTTGAGAGTGACACGGAGACGATTCTGCAAAGATAATTTCAAACTTTGGGTACAAAGCATGAAAACATAATTCATCATCAGAATGTAAAATCTCATAACACGCCACTTTTATTGTTTCGGTTAGTGCAGTGGGAGTAATCTTCCGAATAGTGAGACAATGAGTTTTTAATAACAGCAGTTTGCATGGTCTTTGCATAATGCATCATAACGTCACTCTGCCAGAATTAAAACTTCAGGATACGTTCTTCTCGGGACGTCTCAGATTTATCTGCAGCAGCTTGGCGTGTTCAGAAGCTGCATGTCAGAGGCTTGTTTTTTTAATTTCACGGCAGCAGCCCTGTCAATAGTTCTCTAAGGTTCAAGTGTATATGGATGTGACCAGTGACACAGTGGCACAGGCACAATCTCAGAACGACAACCAGTGATCAGTGTGGCAAAGAGAGGGTTGCAGGTTCAAGCAGGAAGACAAATGCAGTATGAACAGGCGCACTTGAGGAGAGCTATATTCTATATATAGAATATAGAAGTGTATAGCGACTGTGCCGTCACTGTTGTCAGGTGTGGGCTGGCAAAGAGGTAATTACGATTTTAATGACCATCAGAAAAGGTCTTGCTGAGGACTTACAATGACAGAGTGCCGCTGCAGCAATAGTTTTATAGGCCACCACATGTGCTGGGTCTCCTCACACTGACTTGGACCTGACAAAGTGGACGTGTGCAGTTTAATGTCCCATTTTCGAACCGGTCAATTGGAGCATGTACCATTTGGACTTTCACAGTCTTTGCCCAGAATAACATGATGTTAAATAACACTGATGCTGCTCCTCTCAGCAGCTCGGGAAGATAATAAATTTGAGCAGTGACAACGTGGGGTGAATTCAATTTGCCTGCAGACTACTGGGATTAACCTAGGAGGGCAGGCACTCTGGCTAATGATGAGACCACAGTGCTTTGCCTCATAGCTAATTAAATAAACGTATGGTTCCGGTGCAACTCCTACCTGTCAACCAACTGCAGCTCCCCTGATTCCTATTACTAAAGCTGAGCAGAAGCAGCAACTGTTACACAATTAGATCGTTTCTCAAATAATACTACTGTAATACTACTACGACCACCACATTTACATATGCACAGCTTATTTAATTTGAGTAACTGTGTCCACATTTGTGACCATGTCGCTACTGATGTGTATGTTTGTTGACTAGTCCAACAGTGATATTTAATTGAGTGCGGCATTAATAAAAACACCGATGGTGCTTTGCGGGTGCAGTGTGTGCACATGCTAATGACTTTGGTGTTGCATGGTTTGCCATGTAATTTGGCACAGACGTAAACCCAGTGGTGCACAGCACTTTGGTTTATGACTAAATACCTGCAAAACACTATTCTATTTATTTGTGCTCGTAAGTACGCTAGCATGTCAACAGTCGTAAACAATAAACAAACATTAAGCAAACAAACATTTTATGTGGATATGTATGAAATGTGTATGTCTGATTTGTGTGCGTGGGTTGTGTTCTTGTGTTGCATGCTAATGTTGTTGCTCTGAAACTATGAAAGTTTGCTTCACACATAAATCCTAACAACCATCTGGCCATCTGCAAAAGAAATTCCCCTGAACCCAATTAGGTGTTATATTTGTGCGGCGTGTCAGAGGAGTGTGTAACCTGCCAGAGCCTGCATTGCACTGATAGGTAAATTAATGGCTCTACTACAGCTTCAGTGTTGTGCGTCAGCCTCATCTATTTCACCTCTTCCTAAATGATAATTTGTGATTGTGCCAATCTTCCCTCTCCTCCAGCTGTGTCCCTGGCTCTCGCCCTGAACGGAGTCTTCACAAACACCATCAAGTTGATTGTGGGCAGGTATGCTGAGCAAACGCTTTACAGGCTCTGACATTGATGCTAAACATTAGGCTCTTTTTTTAATCTTATGATTTACTAGATTAAAGACCAAGAAAATAAAATTCTTCGCACTGATGACACAGAGACCATTTTTTGATTTCCAGACCCAGGCCTGATTACTTCCAGCGCTGTTTTCCAGATGGACAGGGAAACGCCAAGATGCTGTGCACCGGGGAGCCAGATCTAGTCTCAGAGGGACGCAAGAGCTTCCCCAGCAGTCATTCCTCCTGTGAGCATCAGCCATCGTCTCAAACAGATCAGTGGCTGCACTCAGTGCAAACAAAACAAAAAGAGTCCTTCATCTCCGAGTCATTTAAAATTGCATACAAATGTAGCGATTCACTCGGTTTGATCTCGATGCTCTGAGCAACATTTGACGTGAGCAGACATTGCTGACTCTTTTCGACATTTCACATCACATTTCAAAGATATGATGTTGTTGCTGTCCTTCTTCAACAGTAATTGCAGTGTGTGGCAATGAGTTGTCACTCAGTTTACACACCCGGAAGCAGCTTGTTGGGATCTTATTGGTGTGGTTGATTGAGTGCGTCATATTCAGTCTTGTGGTCTCAGTGAACATGTCAGCGATGAATGCATGCTGCATGCATCAGCGCCTTCTGACTCCCTGATGGGTTCAGATGTGAATCCCCATGTGGGACACGGGACATCTTTTTCAACCATATTGCTTTCCAAGTTTTCACGACAGCAACCTGTTAAATAATTCAAGTGTTTTTCTCTTTTCCAGCAGATGAATGCGAGCGTATGCAAGGAGCGTCTGCAGACTTGTATAAACCCTCAGCATGATAGGTTGCATCAGGCATGTAAATAGTGGAAAAAAATATATTTGAAAGCATAATTTAGTGGCCTTGCTGCAGGCTAACATGACATATACTCTGATTATGGCTTTGACATTTTTTTCTTTCTTGCACCGGTAAACACTGACCTCAGAAAACCCCCACCAGCAATAAAATGAGTACAGCGGACCTACACTGACCCTCCTGCCATCTATCATGAAATATGAAAAATATATCTTTATACCCCACAGTATGCTGTGCCTTGACTCTGGCTCATTGGATATTTATGCTGTTTGATTTTGTTAGAAACTCCAATTAGATTTTCTCTGTAGATGCTCATTCACACTTAACAAGGTAATTACACTGAATTCATAAGCACAGCAGGAAGTTGCCTGCAAATATTGCATTCAAATTAAAAAAAAACCTGCGTTGCCATGAACAACTTCAAAGTCCCATTAGAAATAGCATTACACTGTAAAGGGACATTGCTCTGTAATTCAATGCAGCTTTGTGTCTGGGTTACATTACTCTGCAGGGCAGCTCTAACAGCCTTATGTTATTGTACTGTGAGTGAGAAAGCGATTGAGGGAGCGGTTCAGCGGGGACATAACGAGCACCCACATGCCAGCATATCCAGAGAGAAAAGAAGAAATCCAATTTCTCGTACCCGTGTACCTTTTCACCAGGACAACACTTTTTGGACCCGGCATAATTCACAAAGCTTTTACCCAGATGAAAGTGGAAATGGCCAGAGAATAGGGCCAGAAAGCTGATGGGTGTGAGTGTTGTCTCATTCTGGCTGAAGACACAGACTAAAGAAAGCTGAAACTGTTTTGCATTCACAGACCCATTCACCCATTCTCCCAAAAGGATGCCGGATAATACTCGTGGTAAATGGAGAACCCAAGCAAATACAAGAGAATCACTTAGGACGAAAATATAAACCCGCACACACAACTTTAGTGTGTGTGCTGCTTCTCATAGTGCACAAGCCGTTATTGCATTTCAGAGTTTTTAAAGCCACTCAGGGTCTCTGTGATTCGATTTCTATGCTTCTCCCTAACACTAAAGTAACCGAATAGCAAAAGCAGGAGGGAGAGAATAACAAACATAAATATAAACTCCTAAAACCCCAGTGCAACAATACATGCAGCATTGAAAATAGGGATAGAGCATAAGTGCCCCCTCCTTGTTTACATTCAACTCACCATCTCTCCCGGTGCATATTACGCCCATTAGATATGATCAGTTAATAGACCCTATTAAAAACCATCTGCAATCTTTACCATCTACTTTCCCTCCAATGCCTTAAGGAATCCCATGGGACAGACAGAACTATCAATATGAAGTAGCAGAGCTTGTCCATCATATTATTACAGTATTGCGAGAGAGAAAATTATACTTTGGGAAAGTGTGCTCTCATGTAATTAACTCACTCAGGCTCCTTCAGTGTGTGTGTGTGTGTGTGAGTGTGTGTGTGGAGTGTCCAGAGAGCTTGAGGTCAGGAAACAGCTTGTGTAGGAGTGCAACCACTACGCTAATAATGCTAATAATGAGTTCCTGTCAAGCCTCTGTATTTTAATGGATGAAACGTGCTCAGTGGCCAAGTTGTTGGTTAATATGCATTAAGTCTAGTCAGAGGGGTGTCCCAGTGCTTCCTGCAGAGGTCAGAGGTCACAATAGGAGGAGGAGAGAGGAGGTGGAGACCGATCACTGCAGGTAATGTCAGTGATGGCTAGGACATTTTGTCTGCGTGAGATAATTCAGTGTTGTAGTTCTGTGAGACATTTCATCAGGGAAAAAAATGGGGGTTTAAGATATAGAGACTGATATTTCTTATGAGAATTCATAGAATTTGTCGTAATGGAATGTGGTTAAGAACAACAGCTTCTTGAATTGTCAGCCTAATCCTGTGGTTCTAAAGAAAAATAATGTGTCCTTGTCAGGTTCACTGTTAGAAGAATAATTAAAAGAATAATACCGGTCTCAGCACTCTCTTGAATCTTTGAGATTTGTTGTTTTCCTCTGAACGCAATCAGACTTACTCACCAGGCATTTCTGAACAAACACTGTGCTTGTTTTGAAGATTAAGAAAGGAAATCGCTGTGCACTCATCATTATGAGAATCTTTGTTTAGTCTCGGGGGAAGCACTTTTCAAAGCCTCTGTGTGTATGATGTGAACTCATTACTATCATGGTTTGTCTCATTGTCGTCCTCGTCTCTGTCCTCTGGAAACCAGTAATTAATAGTTACAACAAATATTCGTTGTATAAACCTCACTGCAGCAAATACACTTACTTGGGTAATTATGCAGATTTTAAATGTAGAAATGCGGGTGTCTCACCATTGTAATATGAATATAACCTGCATTTTTTTCTCATCTAATCCTCAAGATGTCTCACCATGTGTGCAAACATGTAGGTAGTAAGTCACCTATATTTACTGCTGCAGTGCACCATTATTCCTTATGATACCTTTAATATTACAAATTGGTTTTGCTTAGTTTAAGTGGAAAGTGTTTTTATATCTGTGTTTTTGTTTGCCACTGGCAGAAGCTACAGAAGTACATAGCCTATGCCCATATGCTTTACAGCTTTACATTCACTGTGTCTCTGTGCTTACATCTGCTCCAAACACTCCACATAGCCACCATGTCACTGTGAGTGGAGGTGAAGAAACCGGTTCTTCCACCGAGGGCTGGTTGACCTGCCCTCTGTGTGCCCCTGTCTTCCTCTCAGAGCATGCTGGGATAAGCCTCAGCTGCCCTCACTGTGAATGATACGATCATGGGAAATCACAGTACTGCTGCATCCGAAACTAAATCACATCAGTGCATTAGATCAGATGACAACACAAAACGCCCCTTCACTGTACGACAACTACAGGAACCGAACTAAAAAGGTCTCTGAAAAAAATAAGTCTTTATCTGGTGCAAAACTGCTGTGGGTTTCCTGGAAAATCTCATTCATCAGTGTAGATACGTCTTTCATTGATAATTAAGTCCTGTCTGAGCATGAGGGATACTGAGGAAGACCTCAGTACCTTATTATTGTGACTTACTACGTGACCGTCAGAAGTGTAATTAGTGTTCAGATCCTTCATTGGAGTGAAAGCTGCACACAGAAACACAAACAAATCAACCAATCAAACAAGAGGTAGACCAGCAACCTCCGTGTTACGTTCACTATAATCACTGTTTTCTATCCATTATGTTGTCAGAACCTTATAATTACAGTCTAACTCGTTCAGTGGCAAAAACACATTTAAGTGGAGGAACTTTGACATTGACAGATGCATGGTTGAATAACATTGCAGCACTTTCCCCGGGTTGCTGGGTGTAGTGTTTAACGATCTTTACCAGCAGGGTATGGGTGGCTCTTAACAGGGGAATAAAAATGTCATGAACGTATGTGTCATATCTGAGTCAGATGACACCACGTGTCATCTATCATGTCAGCCTATCGCAGCTGTCCAGTATATACACTGATGCCTGATTTGCTTAATGAGGAATGACGAGTTTTTAATGGAGGTCAACGTTGACACCAGGACACGCTCTGAGACAGCTGGATGAGCTGCCTCTGCTTTTTATGGCCACCATCTACAGGCGCCACACGTTCCATACCATCCTTAGTATTCGTGACCAGTTTGTGGGTTGAGTAACAAACGGGCGTTGAAGTGTGTTGTTTGGTTCACTGAGGCTGTAAACTAATGACCCCGTCTCAGCACCACCTTTTATGGCCCCATCCTGCGACCATACGACTGGACAGACGCTGTCTCTTACACTAACGACCATCAGTTAAGACACTAACCCTCTTTCAACCAATACAACAGCTCTGTTGTATTTTTCCCAAATAGGCATATTATTTTCTATCATAGTTTCCTATACAGAGGAGAGTTATAAAACTATTCAAATGTAGTATTATTTGACATTAATATAGCAGCCCCTTATCTTTGTTTGCCAGTGACTGCACAAGCAGCAGTCACAGCAAACCTTTTTTTTTTCTTGTTATTTGTACTGTGTGTTTGCTCAGAGATGAACAGTAATCCCACGTACTGTACACACTCCATTATGACGAGTCTGCCCATTGCTAAATAAGTCGCATTCAGTGTGTGGGTGGTGCATTATATGTGTGTCGAGGTGGCTCTCTCTTAGCCTTCATCTGCTCCTCGGCACCTGTTGCACATTATGAAATGAGTGAAGGGTTTTTGCATAGGACTTAGGCTCCATCGCTCAGTGGGCTCACACCTGTGAGTGGGCGGCAGGGGACAAGCTGCAAAGCACCTGTCAGCATCCTTCATTATGTTTTCCTGTACTAAAATAAAGAAAAAATATCTCCATTCCATTGTTGATTGCATGTCCGCCTCATTGCTCGAGACTCTAGCGTGTCCAGCTTTCACAAGGCAGTTGCAGGAACTTTCACAGAAAGGATGAGAGTTTTTAATGTGAATTTTGAATGTAATGTTCCTTTACCTGCTTTTTCCCCTCTTTGTTTACTCTCCTCTCTGTCTGCTAGTCGCTTTCTCCGGTCTCGGCTTCACCTCCTTTTATCTGGCGGGGAAGCTGCAGTGCTTCACGGATCAGGGTCGGGGGCGTAGCTGGCGTCTCTGTGCCATGGTGCTGCCCCTCTACAGCGCTATGATGATTGCACTATCACGGACCTGCGACTACAAACACCATTGGCAAGGTGTGCAAATCGCTCAACTCAGACACAACACACATGCACGTGAGATATTGCATACCCTTAACTTGGCCTCAGGTACTTTAATATAACATCTTATATATTATTGTCAGCCATGGCATTTCCTGAAAACTGCCTCAGATGACATTGAGGTAGCATTTAATTTAGCAGCATGGGTGGGGGAGGAAAAAAAACAAACACAACAACAAGATTCATTTTTGTAGAGCCGCTCTGAAAGACATGAGGGGATGGGAATGCATGTGTGGGAGGGCTGTGGGAGAGACTATGATGTAACGCGATGACAGCTCTGTCATTTGGTGTTAATTAGTTTCAGAGAGCCATATGTTCCTGGTGAGCAGGGGCAGCAGCAAAGCAGACATTATTATTTTCAGCAACGAGACTTTGTTTCCACATAAAAAGCTTTAACACATACTGTGTTTACGGGCAAGCTGACTGCTTTCTGAACGCTCAGAGTATTTCTTAACTCTGCACACGCTTCTTCTCCTCCCTCTCCTCCGGCTGCTGGGAGATCAGAAGTAGCGCAGCCCATTAAATTTAAAGGGGGCCCCAATCTGTACTAAGTGCAAACACAAAGTGCAAGTCCCCTTTGCCAAAGCTGCTGAGCCATGCATGATGGATACTAATATTCTCACCATTCATTTGCACCATGGACTGTGCTGTGTCCACCGGAGGGAAAGGGTTCGTCCTCCAACCACTGTCCCCATAAGGCAGCCAAGATAATATATTGCATCAAATCATAAGGCTATTAAATTAAGTTGACAGGACATTAATGTTGGATATACTATATGTAATTTCAGGAGAAGATCCATTGAAAAATATAATTTTAATATCATATACATCTCTACTTCACTTTGCTCCAGCCGCAAGCAGGCCATGTCATTTTGATCTATACCCTGCAGCACAGGCTCATATTCAGCATGGCAGTGTGGTATTGTATGATGTATCACAGCTTGGTGGGGGCCAGGTTTAATCCAGACAGGATGGATCCTTACAACACTGAAGAACATACAGTAAAGTCTCATTAGCGGTGTTTAGAATAACAGAGAGGTTTTGTTCCTCTGCTTCCACATGGGCTAAAATTAAATATTCTCTGACTTTGCAGACGCCTTTGTTGGAGGAGTGATCGGGTTGCTGTTTGCGTACATTTGTTACCGCCAGCACTACCCACCCTTGCAGTACATGGACTGCCACCTGCCTTATGCCAGTCTGGCTGCCGTCGCCCACGCAAACTCGCATCCACAGGACGATCCACAACCCACTGACAATGCCACCACCCTGCCCCTGGAGGGCTTGACTGAAGGGCCAGTATGACTAGTGGCCACCACCGAGACTGCCCCCAACACACTCACAAAGCCGTCAAGCCCACCTTCCCATTCCCAGTGACTGACTGGCTGTTGTAAACATTCCAGCGGACAGTAACACTCCTGTCCCGTCCCCATACTGTCACACCCAGTCTCGGTGGCACCGACCATCTTTTTTTCTGTGTTTATTGTTTTATATCTGGTTCATGCTCTTAGTACAGATTGGGGCCCCCAGCTGTGAAAGTCTATATTTAGATGTATGAATGGAGCCTTTTAAATTGAGACGTCACCATGGAGAAGGGAAGAGAGAAAAAGGTGTTAAACACTTGAGGAAACAGCTTTTCAAGAAGATAAAAATATAAACAGTTAGAAAGAGTTGTAGCTGGCAGCTTGTGCTACACTGGGGTATTTTTAATGTTGTTAGTTGAAGTTGGTGCGACCCAAGAAACTTCATTTAAATGTCACAGCAATCAATCCAGGAAATCAAACTGCTCTAATTGAACAATTTAAATGTTGCCAAAGGGAATTTGAGAGCAACTATTACCACAAACCTGATTATACTGCCTGTGTTACAGATGCACTTTCAGACACTGCAGTTTTCGTAGGGCACCAGTGTGTGAGTTAGTGGACATTCATGCCGTTTTTGTTTTTAAAGCCTAGTAGCAAATGATTATGGTAAATTGATTGTAAATGTAGTAACAATACACAAAGTCATCAGTTAGTGTCATGGGCATTTTTCAGTGTCCCCTTGTCCTTCTATAGCAACTCCTCTACCTTTTCTCATTTTTTCCCCCAAGGTTCCATTGTAATCTTGAATACCACTCCTCCCTCTTCTCTCTACCATACCTTGTCACCTTCCAACTTTGTTTTTCATGAGCACTGCATTAAACACTTGTTCCCAGGGGTTGTTCAGAGGCATGCATACAAATTGTAGCTCAATAAGTGCAATCGAAAACAGGCATGTGGGAATTGCATGTTGGAAGTGTGTCTGCACAGGCACAAACTCCACTCTGCTCCTGCATTAATTCTCATGAAGGGAGGTCAGCCATCACTGCTTATGAGGACATTAGGACTGTATGTGGTGCCCCACGGACTGCCAAAGCATTGCAGATGGCTTTTATCCCACTGTAGCCCCATAAACAGACAATCTGTAATTCAGCAGATGATTGGCCTGTACCCAGGACAGCAATTTTGATATATTATTCATCCATTAGTTTTCTGTTATTTTCCAGCATTCCCAGCCTTAATGTAGGGGCGAAGCAAACACCAAAGATTTTTACCATTTTTTTCCCTTTGGTTTTGGGTTGTAAGGACCCTCTTATGTTTTATTATCCGAGATGAAACATGGGCATATTACTGGTCCTCCATCAGCAGCAAAGCAATTTGTGTCATCTCACAAGTTTTGTTAGAAATGGGGGGTCATTTTGTTGCCTTGGTTACCGAGTCTGTTTTGCCATCGCTGTGACGTTAATGGGTAGGTGCAACCTCAGCTTCCATCTAACCCAACCAAACCGCACAGGAAGGCAAGGATTATCGACTTGCTCTTCACAAAGTGTAGGGGGAAAATAAATTAGCATCAAATCGTCACAATTTGAGCACCGAGCTAAATGTGGAAGGCTATTTTGTCATGTAAGGATCTTGTCAGGATGTTAGTCTCGTCTCCACTGTTGGCACATGTTTTTGTAAAAAGCGTCAGTTGAGACGTCTGTACCTTCAGCTGCTCTTCTGCCTAATTCTGTGAACAATTTGGCCCGTGGCTCGGGAACAGACAATGAAACCTACTCTTCAATGAAAATCCTTTTAAACATCTGCTATAATAAAATCAGCCACAATTAAACCCACCAACACGCATGCAACCAGTTGGCAGTCTGACAACAACGCGTATGTGTGCGTGTTTGTGTGTTTGTGTGTG
The DNA here is from genome assembly GCA_016785345.1 of Trinectes maculatus. Lineage (NCBI taxonomy): Eukaryota > Metazoa > Chordata > Actinopteri > Pleuronectiformes > Achiridae > Trinectes > Trinectes maculatus. The sequence goes on from JAFBJQ010000935.1 coordinate 409,023, forward strand.
TGTGAGTGTGTGTGCCTGTTTGTATGCTTGTGTGTCTTGTACACCAATGCAATATGAAATGAAACTTTGAAAACAACGAGTGTCTCTCAAGAGGGAAGAGGCGCTCGACAATGCACATCAGTTTGACTCAGTTTGACATCTTGAGACAAATTTAAGGACAAAACCATTGTGACAGAGATGCATTATGTTTCATGGACTTGCATTTGCCTGACTTGGCAGCCTCATGGTTGCACCTTGTCAATTAGTATCCTCCTTTTAGATGTTAGAGTGTATATTGAAAAGAAAATATTGTTATGAAAACTAGTCTGTAAGAGTATTTTAATTTCCCAGAAACATTACATGATTTGTTTTAATTTGGTGCTATTAATACTTTTGTAGCAGTGGGGGTCAAGTTTTTTCAAACAATAGACATGTCCCTTTGAAATAAAAAATATAATTTTGTACTGAAAAAAGAAAACAACACAACACATTTGTTTTTCGATTTTACATTTTTTTTCACGCTCAGCTTTTCTTTCAGTCCTTTCACCATCCCGAGGACCAAGGAGATGGAAACAAATAAAAAAAAAATCAAAGAATGATGACGTTTTCATCAGTTTCAATGAATAGATGTCTAAAGAAAAAAGAGTGTAAGACTAAAGAATATTTGTTCATGGCATGCCAGTTTCATTTGTGAGAAAAAGACTATTTTCTATGAAAACGCATGTCTTGCCTTGAAAACTCTTTGAGCTGTGTTTTGCTGTTTATATACTTTATGTACAACTGCAGCCGTGTGAAAAGCTTTCATGGAGAAAACAAAGGAGCCTGCTGTATCTTGTGACCGTCGGAGCCTGCATTTGTTGTTGTTATCGGAACGGCAAACTGCTTCACGTGCATTCAACACATCACTGGGACAAAATCAAGGTCTGACGTCGGGCGTTTATATTAAAACTGCCCACCCTGTCATCAGTTTATAGGTGTTACTGCCTTTATAACTTATCATATGCAAAGGAACAGTTTTACATAAAGCAGCAGCTAACTTGTAGCTGAATGAGCTGCACGGCAAGCTCACTTCAGTGAACTGATGTTTCACTGCTGCTGACTGACTGCACAGTGCTACTGAAGCAGCCAAATGTGGGTGTGAATGAAACTTTGTTCTAAGTGTGTTGTGCTTTTTCTGCATTGTTTGTGTTGTTTAAGAAGTTTCCAATAAACATATGTGTATGTATGTTTGCTTTTCATAAGTGTGTATTTTTTATATCTATCCATCTGTCTATGGAAAAAAACTGTGTATGTATGTATGTACTCACACACACACACACACACACACACACACACACACACACATATATATACAAACTCCACACAGAACATCATCTGACAATAAGTATTTAACTACCTAAGATTGAATCCCTGAATGTTTTTTTTTCATGCAGAGGTTTAACCTGTGTGGCCTTGGCACTTGTGAAAATGATTCCTCCTAAATAACAAGCTAAAAACACACAGATCAATAAGGTTGTTGCTTACAGACAGAGCGTCCTCTTCAGCACACTGAAAAAAGCCGTTGTGGTTGTGTGTCTTTTTCAAAGCTCATTAAAGTGTGTTGGCATTTGCTCAACCAAAAGGGCTCAAGGTTGGCTAGAATAAAAGGGAGGAGATCAGAAAACCATGGGGAAAAAAATCTTTGAACTAGACTACAGTAAAATGCAAACCTTGTGGGTGATGAATGCTGTCTGCTTACAACCCATTCAGTCAGACCCAGAAATCCTGCAGCAGCTGCTGCCATCACACAGAGCCTGTCTTCACGGCATACATGATATCTGATCTATTTGGTGACATACTTTATAGGCCGAGTTTCTGACACTGTGAGAGTGTTTACCATTAACGTCTGTCTGTCGTCCAACCCAAATATCATTCGGATGTGGGACAGAAAAAATGGAATATTTGCTTTTGTGCTCCTGCTCAGTATGGTGGACTCTAGTTTCAAGGTACATTGAGCACACACACATCAACAGAACACCCACGCAGCGGCAATTACACAGAAAGTCATTGTTGCTCCTCAGCAACTCTCCTTACAGGCAACAGCAACCATACAAGACGCTGTGTGCCGTGAGATTGTATAAGCTACTGAGGCAAGTTATGGACTGTATATACATATATATATATATATATATATATATATATATATATACGTGTGTGTGTGTGTGCGTATATATATACTGAGAGTGAGAGAGAGAGTGAGAGAGAGAGCTGTGTTTGCTGTGATTGTGATAAGTGTTTCCTTGGAAATAGAAGCAGTAATTTCTTTGCATTAAGTGAAAGAATAAAGGGCTCAGACAAAGGCCAATGTGTCAACCCTCTACAGATCCATATTGTTTTCCTGTCAAGGACAACTCCCCTCATCTGGATGAGCTGTGCCATCACGGCAGTTACATCACCCCTGATCTAATGCATCAACAGTAAGCTGGCATCTAATATCACTTAACATTGCAATACCCTTCGAGAAGTTGCACAAACCTCCATCACACTTAACGTTTTTAAAGAGGCGTTTAAATGGCGATTTCATGAACCCGTGGTTAGTGGACAGGGATCGGTGCCATAGAAATTAGATTTTTTATAATAAGATGACAGGATGCTGAATGTCCAGTGGATACCAGACCCATTTAATTTCTCTCCTGCTTAGAAATGTATTTGTATAAGGAAAAAAAGCATCAAACCTCTTCTGATACTGACTGTTTCAGGCTGATGTGACATGATGGTCGAAGCAGTTAGATTTATTTTAAAGGATTCATTTCTATTTTTGTCACTCATATTCAAGATGGCTTATGTCAGAAGCACCGGCAGGACAAATGTGCACACGGAGGTATTACAAAAGAAAAAATAAACACTTGATACTAGTAGTGAAACAAATGAGAAAAATCCCCTCCAGACATACTTGAATATTTATAACTTTACTTTGAATAATAAGTTCTGCTTGATAGGACAAAACCTATGCTGAAACCCCACTGATGCAATTATTATTATTACTATTATTTAATTCAAACATTTAACTACTGAATCCAAGATATCTCCAGCTACACATCACCCAAAGCCCATTCTCCTTGTGTGTGCATTTGTATATGTTATGGTTATTACAAACTTAAGACAGAGTGCATATAAAATGTGTTTATGCACTGCATCAGACTTGCATTGAAAACTTTTTATAACTTTTCCTGGTTGGGTAGTGTTTCTCCTGCTGTGTAAACTGGAGAGTAGAATTTGTGGAGTGGAGTGTAAAAGCTTTTGGTTTTATTTATTCAGAGCTGTCACAGTGTTAATGGAGGAACGCTTGCTACAAAGTAGCAGGAAGCTTGTTTCCCCTTTCTCTGTACTTCTATGCACAAAGAAACTATTGTGCCGAAACTAAGGGAAATCACACTTTAAAGGTGCATTCCGAACTGCTAGGATATTGTTTTCCCCCATAAAGTCCAGTTTATAATATAATTTAACATTTCTGTACAATGAATCGATATGGATTATTTTATCAAAGTGCCAAATGAAGGATTCAGTAGATTATCCCATAAGTAAAGGGGTCGGATAAGAGACGTGACACAGCAAAGTGTTTCGGTGCTCTCTTTGTTTTTGTGTGACACTCGAGTCTTTGGTGATCGCAACTGCTTATCGCAAGTAGAAGTTTTTTATAAATGCCTGCAGGTCTTTCTGTTGATTAGAACAGACAGCAATAAAGACCCCAGTCCAGTTTTATAATGTTCCTCTTCAAGGAGTCAAAGATAATGGCCTACATCTAACAAAACATGAGCAAGAGCCGAAATGGAAACTGACATTCATAATAGATCAATAGCAATGAGCAGAGAGCTGTAGATGTACCTCTCGTGCTCCTGTGAATTCCCCAGGGTGCTGTGCTACATACTGGCGATCTCTGTCATATCGGCCTCATTAGTACACAAACCACATGTCTGTAGCAGTACAGTTATATTCAGTGTGAATCCACAGGGGAATCGTTATGATTGGCACGGCATCACTCTCTTTTCTTAAATACTAAGTATTGATTGCACTCTTTCTCACATTGGGGAAATTGATCCACGTCGCTCAGAGACATTAATCCAGGGCTCTCAAGTTTTGAATGCAGGCAAGAGTGACATCCCTCCCCCCTTTTGGTCGGGGGGGGGGGGGGGTGCAGGAATGGGGGTCTTTCATTAATAATATTATTGTTTGTGTTGTTGTTATCAGAATTGCAGAAGAAAGGATGGCACTGACAATTCAACCAAATACAAAGTTTTTATTCACTATCTGTGTATTGAATAAGTGTATGCATGTGTGTGTGCGAGAGCAGAGAGAGTCAGAGAGAGAGTCAGAGAGAGAGAGAGAGAGAGAGAGAGAGAGAGAGAGATTATGACTGGTGTTGTTGATTGCAAGTGTTTGTTGCCTTTTTGGACTCCTTCATCATTTGTGTTGTTGGCTCCCACTTAAAACAGTTCGGCTTAAATCCAGCCATTTTCAGGGTCATGATAATGTCCCGTCCTGAGACCATTGAAAACATTCTCTCGTCATCAGCATTTGACTGTGGAAGCACCAAAACCAAGGTGGTGATCTTTGGTTGGATGTTGCGTTATCGACTTACCCGGGATACAAAAGTGCTTCTGATTGACTATTGTGTAGCCGGCCCATTTCCTTTGATTGACTGGTAAGTGGCAGGCTCGACTCATGGGAGACGTGCTTGTTTCCTGCCATTTCTATAGAGATAGTGGCACGCTAGAGAAATTTATATTTTAATTTTTTTTTCAGCGTACAATGTGTGGCGGGGATGCATGACAAAAGACCGAAAAGACTGACTGTCACACTCAATGCGGGAGACTTGAGAACCCTGTGAATCACAAAAAAGAAAAAAATTAAATCAAAGGACAAATACACTTGACTGGAAGAATAACGAGTTAAAATAAAAAATTGGCTCTAATTCACTTCATTCATTGATGGGCCCAAATGTCATCTGAGAAATATCAATTCAAACACTGTTAGTGACAGTCAGGACTTGTTTTTACATTGAGAGAGTTAGTGGTGCCATTGCTTTAGTTTCCAAGGCCAAAACAAAAGTTTTTTTTTAACTTATACATTTATATCTTGATTGTTTGCAAAAAGACATTTTATTATTTTCAGCTGAATGAAAACCTATATATGTCATCTCCAAATTACAAACCTTGCATTTCTGCTTTTATTGCGTGTAGCCTGATCTATTAAAAACTCACGTCGCCTCTTACGCCCACTGAATTCTGTTGCTGACTTTGCTCCGACTCAGTTCCTTGTGTGCGCTGCAAAAACGGCACACGTTGTAATAAGGCTTCATGTAAAATTAATACATCTACGAGCGTTGTGTTTTCCACAGACTCCAGGCCTATATGGCAAGTTAAATAGGTGCATTGTTTTGACATTGCTTGTATGGAACAATCACACTGTATAAAAAGTGCATCTGAAGATGTGATCTGCTCCTGTAATTGCGTGCAGAGCTGCTCTTCCCAGTTTGACAGATTCAGGCTCCTTCCTAAAGGAACTTGTTAAAACTCTTCTCTGCTGTTGCTGTTTCATGGCCATTATTGCTTATTGATGATCGAGGTGTGGTGAGAGCTAAGTGACAGTGAGGGAGCAAACTGAGTCCACACTGTCAGCACAGCTCCGTGTTCGTGCTTGTCACTTCTGCTCTTTCACTTCACTTTCCAAAGTGCAAAAGTCCTAATTCTCAACCTCTTTAACAAAGTTTAACAAATTGTCATCATAAAGGGCTTTTTCATCATGCGGTTAGTGCTTTGATGACCTATAATAAAAACATAAGTTCATCCAAACCTTGAGAAAGAAGTAGAAAGTATAAAGTTTATTTTACTACTGTCTGATGAATTACTGCAGTGGTGTCAGCAGCACAGACACTGTTTCCTCCCACAGCTGAGGCCATGGGGACGCGTCCTGCTGGTGACTTAAAGGATTAAACAAACCGTGCACCGTGGCCAGCAGCCACAGGTGAGCTGCATTATGCTCACAGCTACTGACCTACTTGTCAGCACTTTCACAAGCTGGAGGACCAGGAGAGTGGCTGAGCCTCGTGGGACCGGTTGATACAACTGGCTGCTTACACAAGCATAGCTTTGTTTTCGCGCAGTCCATCATACAGCAATGTACTTTTATACATCTCCGACAAGAATCGCTATACAGGAGAAAATAACACTCAAAGAGTAGCAGGAGACAGACACACCTAAAACTTTAACATAAAATTAATAATTCAGGCTTTAAAACAAATGTGTAAAAACTGAAGTGAAATGATTCAGAGGTGGCTTTTAAAATTGAGGCATTTGAGACTCTTAAACGTTATTACCCTCATATGCAAATTAAGCCTGAAGTGTATTATGGGGGAAATTTCAGGCCATTCAGTGGAAACTTATTGGAATCCATCTTAGTGATCGAGGAGCCATGAATATTCTGTCTTTTGAAAAACACAGGCTTAATACAGTATTTAATGTTTGTTTTAGTTTACCAGTTGGCAGATTTGAATAGATGAATTGTTGTTTATGATGCTGTATAACTTTATAACCGTATAACTATTAATATTTATGAAGCTCTGTTATTGCTTTTCAACCCCCCATATCTATTAAGATACAACATTGAATCCATCTCAGCTATTTACAAAATGATGGAAAGTTGTTTTGGTTCTGTACATTTATGCGTAGCGATAAACCAGATGCCAACTAGATGCAATTTAAAGTTTGTTAAAGGGAGAAACTATGGTACGTTTGTCTGTGACAGACTAGCACACTATCTACAGATAGTGACTACTGAGCATGTGTGTGAGTCCATGAGACAGACAGCGTCAACTATAAATATTATTAATGTAATATATTTCCGTTAAAATTAGGCCTCTTTCGCGATGTTTGTATTTTGTCCTTGTCAAACTGTATTTTTGGAGACGCAGCTCAAAACAACATCTGCAACTGTGGCAGCGGCTCAGCTGATGCACCGGAACTGTGACTAAATATTCCAGCGAGAGAATTTAATAGCAGCTAATTTAGAGAAGCCTTTGACACATGAATGGCACCTGTAACACCCAGTGTACATTTTTATGATGCTGAATGATAGACGACAGGGCGTTTATGTTGAAAATAGTTGCAGGATGAGACAGTTTGTGGGTATGGTGCCTTCCTGAACAGTTTCTGGAAGTCTGTCTTGAGGGTAGAGGGAGTTTATTTCAGGTTCACACCACAAATATATTCCAATCAACCCCCATCTACCCCCACACCATGACACAACTCCTCTTCTGGTGACTGTGCTGGTAGTGGTGTGTGTTCACTGGGCTCTCAGGAACACATGAAACTCTACATCGGGTGATTTTCTCAGTAAGGCTGCCAAGCAATTTCGTTGGCAGATACATTATTGTGTTTTTGTGCAATGACAATAAAGAAAGTCTATCTATCTATCTATCTATCTATCTATCTATCTATCTATCTATCTATCTATCTATCTATCTATCTATCTGTCTGTCTAGCTAACTAGCTGGCTAGCTAGCTAGCTAGCTTTTCATGATAGCCAAGGTGGGAAATGTTATATAAAAATTATAGAAAGTTATAAAGTACGTTTAAATTCACATCCTCATATCAGACAGCAGAAATAGTTACTAGTTATAGTACTAGTTGTACTGTATTCTGTAACTGAGTATTCCAACATAGAAGCTGATGAATTTTAATGCACTGCCATGTGACACTGACTGGATCCAGCTTCTCCTTATTCTTCTTGTTTAAAGGCGGTTCATCCCACATTACATCACCCTATAGGAATAATAAGCCCCTCAACTCATTAAACCACAATACCCAGTTTGGCTCTGCGCCACGTCTCCCATTAACACATAGCATCTGGAACTTCTTCCTGAGCGTCACAATCTGACAATGTTGTGACCTTTTTCTACAACTGCACATCAGCTTATACATTCATAAAAACAATTGCAGCTAACCTGAAGTTTTTAGTTATTAATCAATGACCATCACATTGCAAGGTAAAATTAAAGAGCCCCATACACGGTTGGCAGTGAGCAGTAAAAGGTTGTGTGGTAAAAGCCCTGAAATTCAATCTGTTCCAGCTGATTGACTCCAGGACCATTAGAACCCACAGCATGTAAAGCTATTTACAGACACACAGACTGCGGGGAAATACAGTAAGCATGTCTCTGTGCCAGCTCACACATGATTCTGTAACATTTTTGGATGAATGCACACGCAAATGAATGAGAAGTGAAACAAAATCTGCAAGGAATAATATAAATGTCATGGCTATCGTCACGTTCCCCGTTGAAACCGAGAGAACCATCAACAGAAACAGCTCATTGCAGTCAAAACCCCCGCCGCTGTGTTTCCCACGGTCACACTGAGCCTGTCGTCAAACAACATATTTTTATCAAGTTACCTGTGCAGCCATTTTCCTGATTCACAACCATAATTACAGCTTATATAACGGATGCTTTCACCTCATGCCATTAGTTACAGCTTATTATAATGAACGCATGGGTGTTGTATTTTCACTGAAAGTGTCTACGAACAACTGAAGCATGAAGTCGAGAGGTTAGAGGACATACAGGGAGGTTGGGTTGTAATTTTTTTCCAGACTGGAAGAAAATATAATATGAATGGGGCGAGTGAGCAAACATCAGTTCTTTGCTCATGAAAAAAATAATCCCCCAAATGCGTCTGGGGCAATTTGACTCTTTGGTGTGTATGGGCATGTTCAGACATTACATATATACAGTATATATATGTGGTGTGTATGTGTGTGTGTGTGTGTGTGTGTGTGTATATGTGTGTGTGCGTGTGTGTGTGTGTGTGTGTGTGTGTGTGTGTGTGTGTGTGTGTGTGTGTGTGTGTGTGTGTAAATACTGTAAATATTCAGTAGTAGTGCTGCATGTGGATTAATACTTTGTGGACAAGAGGCAACTACTTAGTTTATTATCCTGACTGGGAGCAGGTGGGAAACAGCTGCCTAGTACCCAATAGAGAAATTGGTCAAGAATTCACTAGATCTAGGAAACAGCTGTGATCTTAAATTACACCAAGATAGTGAATGTACTTTTTTATTTATTGGTACTCTCTCCCCAAGCATGACTACACAGAGCCTAAGATTATTGTAGTTTAATAGATTTATGACAAATACTCATTTTGCCGGCAGCAAAAAAGCTGTTTCCAAAAATCTGCCATGAAATAAAAGTGTCTGCTGTTTCAGGCTGAGCTCCCATGCCCTGAGGCTCTCTCTCTCTCTCTCTCTCTCTCTCTCGCTCAGACCTCAGAGCTTTAGATAAATATCCTATGGCACGAGACATGTACATTTCATCAAGTTTCTCAGTGATGAATTATAGATGCATTGTCTCACATTCAATCCCTGCTGCAGCGCCTTTAAAATAAGAAGATGTTATCGAAGAAATTTATTTCAAGTTAAACCACTACTGAGATGAGTTTAATGAAGGAAATCAACCCAAGATGGATGTTGAAACTGTGTCCCTTACGTCCTCATTTTCGCCTTTTAATTGGATTTCATTCCTCTGAAACATTCATGGAAAAATTGCTTCTCATTACATTTTTGAAAGAAGTTGGTGTTTTGTCCCTGACAGAACCATAGATGCATTTTTTATAAAATTTTCTAACTCAAAGATTTGCCCCAAATTGTACAGACTGACCTTTTCAAGACTGGCAGATGCACTGTCCTGTAGCTCGGCCTATGCAGTAGGTTTGTTTTGTAAGTTGCCTCATGATGATGTTCACTGGACTGCAACAGTATGAGAAGAACGTCGCAGAATAAATTACATTTGCACCTCGAAACAGATAATTGCACCACCATCGCATTACTCCGGTGACAAGAAATGCATCAGGTTTGTTGATTTTCAAATATTCATGAAATCTCTAATTGCATCATTTAGTTAATTTTATGCACACGCAAACACACACACACAGAGCTGTGTACCAGCAGGCGGCCAGCCCTCTGAAGTGGAGATGATGTATGAATCTGGGGCATGCAGTGAGTGATGTTTGGTGCTGGTGGGCACTGGTATTGCCATGCTGCCAAACCAATGAGACACCCAGCTGGGGAGTGGAGCTGCAGCTGGCCTGGATAAAGTTCACCATCAAGAACGACAGCAACCTGGCATCAGCAGGACTGGAAACACATGAGCCGCCTAGGGACACTTTGAGGAAGCCAATGCCACAGTTGTCCTGCAGTCTGGGAAACACACAGTATTACTGATAGAAATGCATTTACAGTTGAAGCATTTGGAGTCAGCTACCGCCTGAAGTATCTGTCTGGGTTCAGATGTTCAGAACTTCTTAGAAGCTAATGTTCATTGTATTGATCTAAACGGTGTAATAGAGTGACCGGAGAACCAGTGATTCTAATAGGAATCATAATCAGCTTTAATAATGTTGTAAATAAAGAGGGTGCAACATAGGTAGAATTTCTGAAAGACTCCCAGAGCTGTTTTGTTACCCAATGAATATATGGGAATAAAAACAGGAAACAGGAAATGATGACATTTGTAGATACTGTATTTACAGTGTAAATCAAATTTGCACAAGCGTAAACACCGCCAGAAAAAATATATATTATTAGGAGAATATACTGAAAAGGAGGGCTGGAAGTAAAACAGGGAGAAGAAAGTCTGAAAGTAAGAGTGTGGAAGCACACTTAAAGCGAACTTTAAAATGAATTTGAGACTAAACAACAGAATTGTGGCAAAAATCGGGTTGAAAATATGAGCATTTAATGTAAAGCATTTACAATCTAATAACCCCCTGTTGTTTAGGCACATGATAAATCATCACAGTTCAGTCCACTCCAGTGAAACTGATAACAGATCCTGGAGAAGGATCTATGTGTAAGTGGGAGTATTGCGTTCTTGCAAGGACAATTGAACATAAAAATATTATGAAACCTGATTCTTGTTCCCGTAATCAGAGATAATGAATTTAATAAGATGACATAAACTGACAATAGCAACTGTAATGTTATTATGATGATGATAAGCTGACAAATAAACTAGTGAAACAACGCTGTTTATTTCTATTTTTTTTTCTCCAGTGTCATGTCTTGTCTGTGTTGTCATGTGATTTCCTGTTTTATTTTGTAACCCTACTCTCCTCACGTTTTAGGTCACTTCCCACTTCCCTTCATGTGTTTCCCGCTGGTCTGATTGTCATCCCCGCCTTGATTGTTTCCACCTGTTCCCCTTACCTTCATGTGTTAAATAGTCTGCGTTTCCCTTTGTCTTGTGCCAGTGTGTCTTTGTCCGTTGACCAGATATCATGAGCATTCTGTTTCCAAGCTATAGTCTATGCAATCGCAGTACGTAAGTCGATTTATCTCTTTAAGAGTGAGTTTTGTTTGTAATTTTGATATTTTGTGTTTTCTTGTCATAGCCTTAGTTTTGCCTTAGTCTGTTAGTTTTTCCTCCCTTTTGGAGTGTTTTTTGTAGATGTTGTGTTTTGTACTTCTATAGTAGCTTTAGGTTAGAAGAGTGTTTAGTCAAGTTTTATAGCTCTGCATTTGTCACTCTGGAAAAAGAGATTGTATTTAATAAAGACTGTGAAACGAGTCTCTGCTCCTGGGTCCTGTTTATATATCGGCCTGACATCCAGTTCTTTAAAATGCAGCTTATTTGTTGTTTCTATTTATATAAAATCCATTTTAACCAAATGTCTGAGTCCCATACTTGGATACAAGAAGGGGAAACTACTTAAAATGTATCTATTTAATAGATGTTCAAATGCTTTCGACTGTATTCATTAACATCTCAATGTGTGCAGGTCAATGACCTGGTGTAAAAATGTGCTTTTGTGTGTTGCAACATTTATATATTCAATTAAATTTTGGTTCAACACCTCGGACACACATTGAATGTAATAAATACTCAGAACTTGCCTTTGGAGAATAGATTAAAATTCTGCAGGTAGGGTTGTAAAGCAAAGCAGGGATCTTGGTATTTAATAGTTGGACAAACCTTATGTCTGTCTTGTCTTTTTTGCCTGCAGTAGTTTGATGTTATTTTAAATGGACAAAATGTAGTGCTGTTTGGGATTGGATGTGTACACACAGCATTTTCTGAGACTTGCTTAAATAAATTAGTATTTTCAAAGAAATGTGTTTGGATGAAAGAGGCTTTTTGGTACATGAAAAATAAATGAAATGGATGGAGAAAGAATTTGCACTGTGCCACTGCTAATGTGAGTTGTGTCTCTGCCCAGCTGTCAGGAGTTGTTTTGCCTCTGGCAGTGAATAGCAGACATTTTCATTCAGCTTCTGGGGTGAATGGAAAGTGTCACCCAGGTGATCTGGATGTGGTCAGGAGCAAAAAACATTTTGCTATTGTTTCTATTGTTCCTTATATCTTCTTATATACCCTGCCTCTCGCCCAATGTCAGCTAGGATCGGTGCAGCTCCCCCCGCGACCCTGGAAAGGATAAGCAGTAGAAAATGGATGGATGGATAGAGTCGTATTCATAAAATATCTTCAGAATGTTTCCTTTCTGCTTCTGGCGACTGTTGCCTCCAATACCTATTTTTATTTTACAGTTTTTGTCTTGGCTCAATTTGTGTTCGATGCTTACCAGCAGCATATGATGGGCTTTTTGTTTCATGGGTCAAAGGCTCAGTTTGATGTTTTTTACCTGCACAGTCCAAACAGGAATGTGGTCTTGTTTGGTTTGACGTGGATTTGAGCTGGATCAGAAGAAATTATCTGGTTATAGCCGAGAGGTTCACAGGTTCAAACCCAAACCCAGTACATTTGCACATGTTTCCAAGCTGATGGCGTCTGATTCATCGTTTAAACACAAATCATGTGTTGTGGGAGAAACACGGAGAGATGAGTTCACAGTGAGGTCAATCTTGCTGTTTGCTGCACGTCTGTTTTTTTTATAGAATAACACTGTTTGAGAACATGGGGGGGGGGGGGGGGGGGTTTATACATTAAAGAGCAATGTTATTATATCTACTCCAAAAGAAGATTTTTGTGGCCAGTTGTTGTGTATGTAACTGGGCAAATCGGCTGATCCATCACTTATATTGAAAGTGCCATTCAGTGAGGGAATGTATTTCACACAGGACCGTTTTTTTGGTATGAAACTGTGAGAAAGTGATGTTGCTAAAATGGAGCTGTGTTGTCCTGGAAGGGTTAGAGAGCTGGAAAAGAATTCTCTCCATCTTCTGGGCCTACCTGACCTTCAATTTCTCCCTGTGGGAATGAAAACACTTCGTTGTTGATTTACAAAGTTAAGAGGACTTCAACATCATACAATAGATAAACAGAAAAGTCTTACCCCGCGATGACCTCTGCAGAGTAAGGTTAATTGATATCAAATCTGGTGCTCGTTATAACCTGTGCTTTGCCTCAGAGAGGCTGGCTATTATTGTTCTTTTTTTTATCCAATTAAGTGTTTATACTGTGGTATCAAAGTGACTATAGTTATACTATAAAAACAGAGCTCTTACATGCGGATTACAGTCGCTTTTAATTAATTGTGCCTTAATTGTGGGGGACAGCAGGTCTGCCTGTTGCCTTGGTTACTACCATGTCAGTGGTAATCAGATGCAGCTCCACTCCACCAGCTTCCCCACTGCTACTGTGCTACAATAATATTCCTCATAACAGTGTTTGGATTTTCATTATACTTGAATTATAGGATGGTTATTGTAGAGTAATGAGCTATATCGTATCAAAACTACTCTTTAATCTAATTAATGGATGGATAGAGTCGTATTCATAAAATATCTTCAGAATGTTTCCTTTCTGCTTCTGGCGACTGTTGCCTCCAATACCTATTTTTATTTTACAGTTTTTGGCTTGGCTCAATTTGTGCTCAATGCTTACCAGCAGCATATGACGGGCTTTTTGTTTCATGGGTCAAAGGCTCAGTTTGATGTTTTTTACCTGCACAGTCCAAACAGGAATGTGGTCTTGTTTGGTTTGACGTGGATTTGAGCTGGATCAGAAGAAATTATCTGGTTATAGCCGAGAGGTTCACAGGTTCAAACCCCAACCCAGTACATTTGCACATGTTTCCAAGCCGATCTGATAGCGTCTGATAGCACGGAGAGATGAGTTCACAGGGAGGTGAATCTTGCTGTTTGCTGCACGTCTGTTTTTTTTATAGAATAACACTGTTTGAGAACACGGGGGGGGGGGTTTATACATTAAAGAGCAACGTTATTAAATCTACTCCAAAAGAAGATTTTTGTGGCCAGTTGTTGTGTATGTAACTGGGCAAATCGGCTGATCCATCACTTATATTGAAAGTGCCATTCAGTGAGGGAATGTATTTCACACAGGACCGTTTTTTTGGTATGAAACTGTGAGAAAGTGATGTTGCTAAAATGGAGCTGTGTTGTCCTGGAAGGGTTAGAGAGCTGGAAAAGAATTCTCTCCATCTTCTGGGCCTACCTGACCTTCAATTTCTCCCTGTGGGAATGAAAACACTTCGTTGTTGATTTACAAAGTTAAGAGGACTTCAACATCATACAATAGATAAACAGAAAAGTCTTACCCCGCGATGACCTCTGCAGAGTAAGGTTAATTGATATCAAATCTGGTGCTCGTTACAACCTGTGCTTTGCCTCAGAGAGGCTGGCTATTATTGTTCTTTTTTTTATCCAATTAAGTGTTTATACTGTGGTATCAAAGTGACTATAGTTATACTATAAAAACAGAGCTCTTACATGCGGATTACAGTCGCTTTTAATTAATTGTGCCTTAATTGTGGGGGACAGCAGGTCTGCCTGTTGCCTTGGTTACTACCATGTCAGTGGTAATCAGATGCAGCTCCACTCCACCAGCTTCCCCACTGCTACTGTGCTACAATAATATTCCTCATAACAGTGTTTGGATTTTCATTATACTTGAATTATAGGATGGTTATTGTAGAGTAATGAGCTATATAGTATCAAAACTACTCTTTAATCTAATTAATCAATTAAAGTTAATTTCCCTGTCTCAGGGTGTTTCCTAATGAAGAGGACTTTGTTTGCTTTGGAAAAGAAAAGATGCTCCTTTGAAGTGATAGGTTTGTTTATCCAGTCATTTCCATTTAGGTCGTCTTGCCTCTCATCCATCTCAGTGGTTCTGTAGAGAATGAATTAAAGACGATGCCTTCAGGCTGGTGGATGGGTTGCTGGCTGCTGGGAGCACCTATGTTCATTAGCATATAATGCAGAAGACACACTGGCTCTAGGCTCGGGGTTTTGCTGCATATGACAAATCATTAAATATGCATGAATCATAACAGTGATTTAGAGATGATTTCCTGTCTATGAATATTTAATGCTTCTTACCATGTCATCCGGCATGTGATACACCTCCTGTGCTAATCGCTGTGAAAAGCCTGTTGCTTTTTACAGCACCCTGTAGCCACACTAAGCATAACCAAGTATCTCCTATCTTAAAATTGCCATTGTAAAAAACATAGGCTACTATCAAACAAGAGTAGACTTTTAATTTTTAATGGTCCGTGTGAGGTTCACTTTGTGTAAATGTGTTTTGTCTGTAAAGAGTCTTACACTAAAAAACATTGTTTGTGTTTATATCGGTATATATAGATATCTTCACTGAAGCCAATTACATTTCAGGGTGTAAAGGTGCAAATACATAAATACATCTTTGATGTATCCATGACGTATAAACAGGGAATTCAATTACAAACATGGCTAATACAGTCCTTCAGTGACCAAGATGCGGTTTCAGAAACAATGTAACAGGCATTTGGCTGAAGCACATTCAAAAAATGAACAAAAAAACTGAAAACATCTTAATGTAGCTAGAAACTACGTCAATATTTCAATATTTCTTGAATCTGTAAGCGTCAGTGTGTCTTTCTAATCTTCTTATTCCACTGCCAGTTGGACTACCTGACTGCTGATATGCTGAATAAATCTCTGTGTGCTTTCCCTCTCCTCATCCTGTGAGTGTGTCCAGCCGGACGACAGTCAGTAATCATTTAGTTGCACCAGGTAGCACTGCAACATCACACCATATCCAGGGATTACATTTTATACCCACCATGAGTACTCTCCCAAATGTTCTGCTCATTCTGTTTGTCTGTCTACAGGAGGAGCTTTGGTGATAAAGCATACAAAATTAAACATATTTAACAAGGACGGATAATCTCCTACGTCACACAGTGCTGTCTTTGTTTGCTCTTTAATCCAGCCCTGTATGCATCATTAGGAATAAGACATACCTGGTGACTGAATCCTTGTGGTGTAAATTATCAGAGATCATGTCAAGTGTACCAGAAATGACCTGTCACTTCAACAGCATCCTCAGTCAATGACCCTGGGATGTGCTTGTTCCTGTCTTCCTTCCACCTCTGCTCCTTGGTATTAAACGTGGGAAGTGCAAAATGTCTTATTTGTCCATTTTCTCTGTTGTGCCCTAGTTGGTACAGTGGTTAAATTGCTGTTCATTAGTGGAGATGCAGCTACATTGTCTGTCCCAGGTCCATCCTATTTCCTACATCCTATTCCCATCCCACTTGGTATGAAAAACAACTCCACTATAATGAGTGGCTGCAAGTGAACATACAGTGAGGACAAACAGTGAGGAAGCAAAACAGCTCCAATTGAGAGAGACAGAGGCTTTCAGTATTATTCTCCATGGCATCTGTATAATGAAAGAGTTGGTTTTGCAGTGAGCGATGCAGCTTCTTTGCAAACACAGAGTTCTGCCACTGGCATCAGTCCTCGAAAGTAAGGACTTGCCATATGCGCAAGTGATGACAGAGAACTGGGACAAGAAACGCCATTAAATGTTTTCCTGCTGGATGCTCCAGCGACATTTTCGAGTCAGTGCAGGCAAAAACAGTTTCTCATACACTGGTCAATTTCCCCTCAGTGATGTTTTACTCTTTCAGATGTAAACAACTTCAGCCAAAAGACTTGTCTCATTGCATCTGTTTAATCACAACATGTCACAATATAAGCTTCGCAGGAAATATCTAATTGGCAGAGAGCTGCACTTCAGTTGCACTTAGAGTCACCAAACCTTCCACTTTTAAACCACTTTCTATTCTTAAAGTTTATTGTAGATCTAAAAGAAATTATTTCTAAAATACTAAAGAAATCAGATCATCAGATGGGGATGATGTTGATATTGACTATAGCGCATATTTTTCCCCTTATACACCTGTTATGAAGAAAAGTAGAGACTATACAGGTACTGGGAATTTACGGACGGTTGTATTATTGCTTCCTGTTTTGTTTTGTTTTTGTCCTGGTTTTGTTTCCTTCCTGTTTTTGTCCATGCAGTGTGACTGTCTCCTCCCATCAATCCTCCACAACAGTGGTTATTTGTCTGCTCTTCCTCTTGACATGTAGGATGTAAGGACCTTACCGAACACCACTGCTCTGCATCAACCTGATCCTAATAGGTGATGCTGTGCTTCCACCAGCCTTTGCTCGCTAATGTGTTCATTCTTCATTTTTGCTGCCTGGTAGCCCGAGTAATTACCTGCACTTCTTACCTCTGCTGCAGCATCATCTGCACCCACTCTGCTTTCACCACACTCTGCCAACTCCACGCCACATTGCTCGCTCGCTGCTGTCTGAAAATCCCTCTTATTCTCTGGATTCAATCCTGGACAACTCCTGCTCCTCTTAACTCCCCTGAAATCCACCGTGCTTCTGTCTGGCTCACTTGATCCCCTCTGAGCTGCTCGGATCAGTTTGCCCGAGCCTCTCGTTGACTCATACACATTCTGTAATGTAGCCTACAGCAGCTTTATTATCATTTACCTTGAACCTACTTTGAACCGTGGAGTCTTTGTTACTGCGAGTCCGCTTCATTAATTCAACCACAACATCATATAACGACTCACACTGACTGTGTCAAGCAAATGAAGTGTTCCCTATCTTTTTATACCAACGTCATGATTTGCTTATTAGGTACCTTTTATTATTTTGGAGTTATGTGTTATTTTACTTTAGGTTCTTTTTTTAACGGATAATTTGTTGGTAAGATTTACTTTTAAACCAGTAGCAATGACAGTAAACCCCAGGCTTCTTTTAAAATTTAATGACTCCCCCCACCCACTGAGCAGGTCTGCTCTTCCCTCGCCGACGGTTAAAGATCTGACTCAGCTCTGGTCATTGAGGAGCCATGGTGCTGTGAAATGTTCCCTCTATTGCATCCTACTTAATGAGTTCCCAAGCTTACTTTAATAAGCACTCTGCAGAGATGAAAAACAGACACAGATTTGCTGATGTGTACAGTACAGACAGCATATGCATGGGAAAGAGTTCTCTGTGGCGCACATTTCACCAGCTTTTATGTTCAACCGTCAATTTATTCATCTCATCATGATGATGTTAGCTTACTAAACTAGCAAATAATTTACGCACTAAATAATTTATACGTGGGTGTGTTTCAGGGCTCTTTAATGTTACACATAAAATTTGGAAAAATGAATCTTTTCAGGTTGCTTTTCAATGAACATTTTTCAGTGAGAGGTGTTTTTCTTTTTGTTTGTTTTGCATTTTCACATAACCACCAGTTTCTGGTATGTTATGCACCAAATGGTGATACCTAATGACAGAATAATGACAGTTAGCCAACTGATTAGCATCCTGTAGAAAGACCTATGGCGACCTTCAGATCATAAGAACAGGAAAGGTCCACTCTCCAGTCAGTGTTTGGTTTGCCAATTCTGAACAACTAACTAAGTGTGCTGTGTCAATGACAAATAAGAAAAAGCTTTTTTAAAAAAGCTGTCAAAACATGCAACATAGTGTGGCTTCTCCCAGTTAAATGGGTCATTCTACAGAAAATGCAACTTTTTAGTTTCAGTGCATGCTGGTGAAGATAATGTTCTATTTCTGCCAATAAAACTGTTTCTGAATGTTTTGTTTTATTGAAAGTTGACAGGAAATTCTCTGAAGGACTCACCTTTGACTCCAATAATTTTATGCGTGGTGAAGCTCAGACAGACCGGAGCGTGGTGACCTCCAGAGGTGAATGCAAGACAAAATCGGAATGTGCTTCAGCAGCAAACTGTACAGAGTATCAACAGCCAAGCATGTATTTGATGTCATGTTTTATTCAAAGCTCTTGAAAAGAAATGACTTAATGCTTTTTGTTTGGTAGAGACAGGGTAAAGCTCGGACTGAAGGTATAGCTTGAGTCAGCAAATATGTTTGAAAGCAGTTCAAGATGGAGTGACAGTTCTCCTTTGTTATGTAATTTCTTTCTTATGGGCAGACAATTAAGTTTATAGTTCACAGCTTTTCTCCTAGATTTTTCTCTTGGCCAGGAAATGTCTTTGAATGACCTACAGAAAATACACACCCCTTGTTATTATGAGTTTGGATTTATTTTTACTTTTAACTCTCACATGATTGCAAAGTCATAATCATCATCTGACAGCTTGTTAGATGATGATTATTGGCTGCAGGGTACAAATTGTTTTCTGACTGCCTGTAACTGACATACACTGGAATCAAAGTTTTCGCAAAGCAAAAATAAATCTATCAAATAAACCCATCACCTGGACAGAGAAGAACCTGTCCAATTATCTTCACAGCTGCCGAAAACACAGCTGTGTGAAGTACAGAAGAGGATAAATGATATATAAGTGTCTGGAGTTTCACCACCGTTGTTGGTCCAGCAATAATCTTCAGGGTAAGCTCTAAAACTCGGCATGAGCAGAGCACTATTTTTTGAAGATGATTTTTTGAGATAATGTTGCGGTATAAAGTTTGAGGTCGAAGGTTAAACCAAGATCTTCAGCCCTGCCAGGCAGCTGGTCCCCTCACTGTTCTCTGTTTGTGGGTCAGTTCTCTGTCTGTTGCCTGTGGTACGGACGTGCTCAAACTTTGTCATTGTCTTTTCCACTCTGTTGCACTTTATCTCACTAACCCCTACCTCCTACCTCTCCTTCACTGCCTCCAGATCACTGCAGTGGAACCTGCTCTCATCTCAGCAGTGAGGATGATTTATTACCCACTGGCACTCAGACTCATCTCCTCATACCATCACTGCTGTAATGCAGCTCTTTTAAAGGCTAGCATTGGTTGGGACAGGTCAGCAGAGCCAAAACCAAGGACGTGACAGACTTTGATTTGATTGTAGTGTCATAAAAAACTTTCTAATCTCAGCTGTTACTCTCACTAGTTCATACCTGTGGCTTCCAAAAGAGTTGAGTGACCTTTGATTTTAAGCTAAAAAGCTTAAAGTTATTTCTCAACCTCCATAACAGGCAGCTAAATCATTTTTCTGTGATAAATGCATCACATCATGTCAATAATATTTCATCCCTGTACAGACTTATACTACTCTCTTTAATAATGACTCTCCATTCAGTAGTTATTTTATGATGGATCTACCGTTATTCATGCCTTAAACCAAAATGTTAAAGATTCCTTTGTTAATCTCATGAGACAACTTTATAACTTTGTAGTTTATTTTTCAAATTCATGTTTAGGTAAAGAGGTTCGAAGATGCTTTTAATATTGACAAAGTGTATAATTGAGTCTGCTGTAGTAATAATTTCATCTGGCCAAGGTCCAAGTGCACAATAGTACCAAACAGTTCAAAACACCTTCCATTTTCTATCTGTCCATACTGTAATGTATTCATTAAGCCCTCGGGCTCTTTTTATCCCAGTCGACGTGAAGAAGCTGAGAGGAGGCGGCTCAGACAGGGCAGAGCGCGGGGCCCGAGACAACATAAACAGCCTTAAGTGAAGATTTACTTTCACTTTAGAGACTGTAAACAAACCACCTGCTGTTTTCTTTCACTGATTATCTCTATCTGCCTTCGCCTCACATAGTCTGTCCACTCGTTTACTCACTGGCGCAGACATAAAATCATACTCACACCCAGACACTCATTTAATTCTGATCGGTCTAAATTGTAAGGTAATAGCAACATAACTGGAGATTAAGTGCCTCTAATTCCAATGTATAAGTGCAGCCCAAAGTCCACCATGTGAGGGCTACATATATGCATGGAAACCTACAAACACACAATTAGGTGGTGCACTTGTAGGCTGGTCTTTGTGGTCTATAGGTCGTGTGAATTTACAGTACGTGGGAAGGAGCTGATGAGTAGTGCAGTGTCTTGCTGTGCAGTAAGTTGTTATAATGAGGGTCTGAGTGATCTGTTGGTTTTGGGCTTTTTATTTCTCCTCTCTTTGCAGGCATCACCTTGAAGGCTTCTCCATTCGCCACCTGCCTCTCCTTGACACCCCCCCCCCTTCCTTCTCACTTTAACACCCTCCATTATATTCAGTCTCAGTTCAATGTTGCCTTAGATCAATATTCTTTATTATTGTAAAACCTTCATGGTCAATACAGCCATCGCGTTGGAATGCAATTAGACGTCACTGAGATTACTAAAAAAAAAAAAAAAACTTATTACACTTTTTATATCTCTCCTTCTCCTCACACATTTTGTTTTGCTATGAAACTCTCTCTGGCCGGCCGTGATTTAAGTGTATCCCTGGCAACAGGGTCTTTATTGTTGCTACTATCAACGACTCTATGGTTGTCAGGAATTAACTCATTCACTTTCTCTCAGCTTTAGAGGAGAAACTAACTACTAACAATAAAATCTTCTAGTGACTTCAAACCACAAATCAATTAAATTGTTAGGAGGTCAGATTACTGTTAATATAAAGAATATTAAGGCAAATGCACATTTATCAAGAGTGTGCATGTACCCAAGACTGTAAATGTGTACATTATAGCACATAACCTAGGCAGGCACAGTATAGACCACAGAAACATATGCTATTAATCCAAAATTGCATATGTGTAAAGACATTTTCGGTTGATCATGCTGCTGGAGATTTATATACATGATACACTGAGCTGCTCAAACAGCTCACCCAGCCACTTTACATTTGCGTACCTAATCCTGCCCTGCATGTCAATATAGTCTTATAGCTTTGAAACATCACACACGTGGGGTTTAATTCAATTTGTTCACAGGCCTTTCGGGACATCCTCATTTTCTTTAACAGCATTTTGCGTCTGACCGTCCGTCACCTTGTTACTTATTAGACATTAATAAGCATCGAGATGGTGGCCACAGCGCAAATAATAAAGAGTTACGCCGACAGCCATATCAGCACATGTGGTTTGTGTTGATGAGGCAGTAAGTGGAGCCAGGAGACCAGAGGCACCACCACTCTCAGCATCAGGTTTATGTGACATGGTGTTATGACTTCATTCAATATTCTCCCTACAGGTCCAAGAAAATGAATCTGACAAAAAAGGTAATTTATGGTAAAAATAAATGCAAAATGCTGATTTTCCTGCCTCTGTTTTTCAGCATCAAGTTTAGTTAATTCATGGTCATCATTCACTTCACCTGAGCTGTATTTGCTGAGAGCATAGAAAGAGCTCAGTGAGCAGTGTTGTGCAGAGGACAGACAATGTTGGTGGACATTGTCTAATTAAAATCAACATGCTTATTCACAAATACAGATGAATGTCAATAAATAAAGATAAAGGAAAAAATGGTAACAGTAGTGGCCACACACAAAACAGAAGGAAACACTGCTACTGGAACTGGGCTTCGATTCTGATAATCATGGAAATAGTCAGTGAAAATATTTCTCCCCCTGTTGATCTAGGTTTTCACTTCTAATCAGGCACAATCTGACAAAACAGACATCAACGTAAGGACCATTTAGTGTCTGGGCTTTTAAACCTATTGTTAACTCCGCCGAAGCAGATGAAGTCTACTCAACATTTGTCATACAAATGTTCATTTTGTTTTCCATTATCTTCAGATTCCAATTCCCGAGGACGAGCTCACGTGACATGAATAAAAAAGTTCATGCTTTTTCTTGCCTTTTCTTTTTCACAGACAAATATGAACATAAGAACTCACATTTTAAGTCACTATTCCAACACCCTATTCTCTTTTTGAGCAAAAAATAGCTATAATGTTAAACCATTAGCATTATCCTACACAAACCTCCCATTTCACAGCTTAAGAGACCTCTCTTAAGCTGTCATCAAATTATAATATGACATTTTACAGTGTAGCTCATTGTACATAATAAAACTGAGAAATATATAAAGAATCCTATGGCAGTCCCTGAGGTTACTAGTTCATCCCCCTTCCATAGGTAGAAAGGTCATGTAACCAGTTCATAATTATGCCATTTACAGCCTCTCTGTCACCCCTAATTAGACTGAATTTATGATCAACAAAATTGATCCATTATATATGTTTTCATAGTGTGAACACAACATGAAGCCTGACTAATTTTCTTGTCACAAGCCAACAGTTTAGAGTCAAATTTACACCAGCGGGGGCAGTGGAAACAGTGCTGATAATTACAAATTTAACAATGTCCATATTATACAACTCACTCAGGCTTTCATTAACATTCCTATGGCAGATGCTCAATTACCAGAATGATAAAAGTAAATCAGGAATCTCTTGTGTGTGACATCATAACTCATCCTGACATCCAGCGATGTAACCATCAAGCGAGAGGCTTTGAAATATGGGGAGATGTTAAGACATTCCAGAGGCATGATTCAAAGGGCTGGTCCATCCATGTGGATCTGACATGCTTCATGAGCAACAGAATGTCTAAACTGTGATGAGAACTTTGAAGGAAAACATAATCAAAATATAATTTAAAAAGTCACTTGAAGCCCCAGTACGGACTGCTGTAGTTTCTTTATGGCCTTTTAACATCTGCTTCATTGATCTTATACCCTATGCCCACTGCGCTTGTAGAGGGGAATCAGCTAAAACGAGTATCATCGTGTAAAATGAGTATCACCGTGTAACTGACCGTTGTAACTAGAACAGCATTCAGCATCTGCTTTTTATCGCTCATGACACTTACTTCACAGTGATAACGTGTGTGTGTGTTTTCATCCTGACCCACACATATTCTTCAATGTTTTTTTATATTTGTTTGCACTGCAAACAAATAATTGTTCTCATGATTCGTGTTTTTATATTTCTGAGTTAATTTCTTTGTGTATGTTTTTTTTTAAGTACAGGCCCTTTGAAATTTAAAGCCAATTTACATCCCAGAGAATCCCCACTCTTGCTGTAGCTGAAATCTAAGTGTGGGAATTAATATTGCTGGAAATATATCATATCTGCTGAACATAAACATATAAAATAAAGTGAATGGTGTGGCTGTATCTACAGATGAGAAGAGGAAATAATGTAGATGATGGTTCACTCAGCTGATGGCCAGTAGTCAAAGTGCACTCAGAGCCTACAGATTTTTATTTGGTTTTCACTTGTCCAAAGTGTGATTATCCCTGCTCTCCATTTTCATTACAGAACCTTCATTATGCATAATCACCCTGATCCCTTGTCCAAAACAGTCACATAAAGTTATTACCCTTCACTCCATCATTTAATGCCTCTCCTGTGAGGGAAAACTGATTGAATACTGCTTTTCCAGCACAAAAAGGGAGGAATTGTACATCTGGGGGAGACAAATGGGGATCTAAAGAGCTAGAAATGCATATAATTTTCTCAGGGGTTGGTTGACACCAAAGCAGAGCTAAAACAAATATTGGTTTATTGTGTGGCCAGAAGAGACTGTTCTCAATTCAATGTTGTTTAATAGATGTTTTTTTAATATTTAATATTTCTTCCAATTTTTTCTGATTAGTAACAGTTTCAGAAAGCACAAAGGATTGATATTGTTGTGCTACTACAGCAGATCAGGGAACACTTACGTAGATGAGTCATTTCAGGAATTTCATTTTATTTATTTTGTCATTTTTATGGTTTGTTGGGCCAGAAACACAGCTTTCATGCTACAGGTCCTAAAGCTTTCAACAATGATACGTTGTCATTTGCCGTTACAACATAGTTTTTTTGTATTTATTTATTTATTTAAAGTGAACCCGCATGTACAGTATTTTGGTGTGATTTTGTGTACGACTGCACATCAGGTCAGAAAATTCAGTCCCACTCTTTTCAACGAATAGAAAACAGATGCAGAGTGTATATTCGCTAATGTTAATAATTACACGCCTGTGATTCCGTATCCTGGTGCACAACAGCTTGCCCTGACAACCACAGGTGATTGTGCTCCATGAAATAACACAGCTATTATCTGTAATGCTCTATAATGGAGGCATATCAAAAGGCAATTTGCCAGTAAGTAATCGACTATAAAAAACATGGACTGACATATGTCCTCGGAAAGAACTGACATGCGATGTCATCTGAATTGCTGAAATAACATTTATTAGACAGCATTCTCCCACAATTCCCCAACAACAACAACATAAGGTCTGATTCCATCCAACCAAGAAAATAAAATAAAGATAGTTCATCATACCAAGACGCCATCATTCCTCTAACATGTACTTCTTGATACTATGCAGAATAACTGAAGTCAGAATTCATGTCATGGCTACAGTAGCATATCAGATGAAAGCCTTTCTCATAAGCAGAAAAATAATGCTTCTCCAGGCAGCAACAGTCAGAGGCTTTTAAATGACGCCTACCACTTATAGGGTGTTGTGGTAAGACATTCAGTATATTTTACATTACTGAAATTATTATTATTATTATATGTTTCAATCATAACCTGTCAAAATGATCTTCACAACCTTGGAAACCAGCGATATGTCTGTCAGGAATTTAATAATGTGAACGTCAAGAGCAGGTGAGAATTTAATAATTCTTTATCTGCTTAGCAGTGTTTCCACATATACCGGGCTTTTGATAATGCATAAGACAGATGTGTACACTGAGCGTGCAGAAACCCACGACCACGAGATGAGTCTGACACAGTGTCAAACCCTAAGGATGTTAAGAAAGATGCAACTTGAGTCAAGCAACAGACGATTAACATGCAAATCAGTATAGAGCTACAGGGGATTAATAACCATGTGACAAAAAGCCTGACACACATTTTAATTTGGTCTGCCTGCCACAGTGAAAGCATAAAATGATTAGACTGCATTTTATCTATACAGTATTTGTATCTGTGCACAAGACTAAGATGAATCAGAGGAATTCATGGTTTACCACGTGTTTACTGTGGTGAAAGTATCACATACAATGTGTAACTACAGTATTTAATTCAATCAAAAGAAAATGAAAACTAGAAAGCAGTTGCCTAGAACAACAATTAAAAAAATTAAAAAGCACCCTTAACATTACTGCATTTGCATGAAGCATTGTCAATTGCTGTTAGATGTAGAAGAGTAAGTGTTGAAGGAATAATTAATCTAACATATAATCAACCTAACATATAACATTGTGATATTTGCCTTAGGCCACTATGAGAGTAGTCTGCCGTGGTCATAACCCTTTTTTATGAATGTGGGATCTGTATCATGTCATCATATGAGTGGCCTGCCTGGCTGTAACCTTTGCTCTGATTTAGCTAAGACTAGTAAATGTGAGTTTGGAAAATTCCACCTTGTAATGTGTAACCAGGTAAATGAGAATATGCTTTGTTCTTGAGTCAGAAGTTAGTCACGGTTTGGAACCTTGTAATGTGTAACTAAGTGAAGGAGAATATGCTTGGTCTCAGAGTCACATAAATACACCCTGTATAAGGAAGTCTTGGCTGTTGCTGCTGCTCATGCTATGGCTCATGACCTCCCGTTGTGACTTGTATGTGTGACAGTAGCAGCCCAAGATCTTGTATTCTTTTGACTTGTTCTCTCCGCAATAAATGCTTTTTGATTGACTGAAGATTCTCCCTGCCAGCATCCTTTTTTCTACAGTACACAACACATTAACAACATGACTTATAATTATTAATTATACAAGTAGAATAATATAATATAATATAATATAATATAATATAATAGTGGTAGTGGTAATATAATATAATATAATATAATATAATATAATATAATATAATATAATATAATATAATATAATATAATATAATATAATATAATATAATATAATATAATATAATATAATATAATATAATATAATATAATATAATATAATATAATATAATATAATATAATATTAATGATATGATGTAGATGGAAGGAGGGAAAGCAGACAGAGGAAGAGAAGGATAAGGTCTAAATGTCCCCCGACAGTCTAGGCCTATGGCAGCTTAACAGAGAGCTGATCAAAGATGGACCTCGACCAGCCCTAACTATAAGCTTTGTCAAAGAGGAATGTTTTAAGTCTGCTCTTAAATACTGAGAGGGTGTCCGCCTCCTTGATTGAAGCTGGGAGATGATTCCACAGCAGAGGAGCCTGATAGCTGAAGGCTCTGGCTCCTAGTCTGCTCCTATGGATTTTTGGAATTGTGAGTAAACCTGCGTTCTGAGAGCGGAGTGCTCTAGTAGGATGATATAGGATTATTACATTTTGTAGGTATGTTGGTGCCATACCATTTAGAGCTTTGTATGTGAGTAGAATGATTTTGAATTCCATTCTAAATTTCACAGGGAGCCAGTGCAGTGAACCTAATATGGGGGAGATATGTTCTCTTCTCTTGGTTCTGGTCAATACACGTGCAGCAGCATTTTGAACAAGCTGCAGGCTCTTTAAGGACTTACTGCTGCAGCCTGATAGTAATGAGTTACAGTAGTCAAGCCTGGACGTGACAAAGGCGTGGATTAATTTTTCGGCATCTTTAAGAGACAGGATATGTCTGATTTTTGCTATATTGCGTAGGTGAAAAAGGCAGTTCTTGAGGTCTGTTTTATGTGAGAATCGAGTGATAAATCAGAATCAAATATAACTCCCAGATTCTTGGCAGTTTCACTGGGAGCAAGGACAATGCCATCTACACCATCTATATCGTTAGATAATGATTCTCTAAGGTGTCTAGGACCAAGTACTAAAATTTCCGTTTTGTCTGCATTTAATAATAGAAACTTTTGGCTCATCCAAGTTTTAATGTCTTTGAGACATGCTTGGAGTCTAAGTAGTTGATTAGTTTCATGTGGTTTCATTGAAATATACAACTGAGTGTCATCTGCATAAAAATGGAAATATAAAGAGTGTTTTCTAATGATGTTTCCTAGTGGCAACATGTATAACACAAATAACATTGGGCCAAGCACAGAGCCTTAAGGAACTCCATAGCTGACTTGTAAGTATTGTGACAACTTATCATTAATTTGTACAAATTGATGTCTGTTTGATAAAAAGGAGCTAAACCAATTTAGGGCAATTCCTGTTATGCCAATTAAGTGTTCGAGCCTATGAAGAAGGATGTGGTGGTCAACAGTATCAAAAGCTGCACTAAGATCTAAGAGAACCAGAACAGAGATAAATCCTTTATCTGAAGCCATGAGTAGGTCGTTTGAGACTTTTGCCAAAGCTGTCTCAGTGCTATGATGAACTCTGAACCCTGACTGAAAGTCCTCATATAGACTATTGGTGTGAAGAAAATCAT
Source organism: Trinectes maculatus (assembly GCA_016785345.1). Taxonomy (NCBI): domain Eukaryota; kingdom Metazoa; phylum Chordata; class Actinopteri; order Pleuronectiformes; family Achiridae; genus Trinectes; species Trinectes maculatus. The sequence goes on from JAFBJQ010000935.1 coordinate 437,381, forward strand.
TTAACTGTTTGGCGACAACCCTCTCAAGGATTTTTGAGAGAAAGGGAAGGTTGGATATTGGCCTGTAGTTATTTAAAACTTCTGGGTCCAGACTTGGTTTCTTGAGGAGAGGTTTAATTAGGGGACGCCAGCTCTGCATTGAAGGAAGCAGAGGAACGACTCCAACATGCGGACATCATGGGGACCGTGACCCAGGGGAGGTTGGGTGTGGGAGTCATCACCCGTGCGAGCTGGAAGGAGGCAAAGGCGAAAGATCATCGTGGGATGGTGCAAGAAGAGATCAGGGCTGCAGAGGAGGACAGCAGGCAAGCTAGGGCAGTGGCCATGAGGCAGCAAGGCAGCTGGACCCAGTGGGACGGTGTCCGGGGAAGATCGCTCAGTTGGAAGGACATCTGGAGCATGGAGGGGGATCGGCTCAAGTTCCTGCTGAGCTCCGTGTATGATGTGCTGCCAACACCAACAAACCTGCAAAGGTGGAAGCTGACAGAGGACCCCTTTTGTGTGCAGTGCAGAAAACCAGCAAGCCTGGAACACATTTTGTCATCTTGCCGAGCAAGCCTGACCGAGGGGAGGTTCAGGTGGCGCCACAATAAAGTGCTGGCGCAGCTGGCCGACGGGCTGGAGAGAGAGAGGAAGCGGAAAAGAACCAAGGCCCAGACCAAAGGCCCCCGCTTCATTGGCTTTCTCAGGCCAGGGGAGAAAGCAGGCAAGGAAGACAGGTGTGGAGGCATCCTTGGCACAGCAGAAGACTGGGAGATGAGAGTTGACCTTGGTAGGCAACTCAAGTTTCCAGAGGAAATCGTAGTCACCAGCCTCCGACCAGATATCGTGCTCTGGTCTCGCGCAACAAGACAAGTGGCCTTGATCGAGCTAACGGTACCCTAGGAGGAGAGGACCGAGGAGGCACATGAACGCAAGCTGAGAAAGTACCAGCCACTCCTTGCAGAGAGCCAAGAGAAGGGGTGGAGAACCTGGAACTTACCAGTGGAGGTCGGGTGCAGGGGTTCCCCGGGCAGTCCCTTTGGAGAACACTAGGGATGCTAGGAGTTGGAGGAAAAACGCACAAGAGCCTGGTCAACGGCATCTCCAAGCAGGCGGAACAGGCATCCAGGTGGCTGTGGCTAAGGAGGAGTGACCGGTGGCTGGGCCAGGCTGGCAGGGAAGAGGGGGGGCAGAGGTGTGCGGTAGGTCCCTGAATGGCAGAGGGAGCAGTTCCAGGACGCTGGTTCTGCTGTCAAGCCCCACTGAGGTGTCGTGGGCTGATTGACGAAACACCAGTGAGGTGGGGTGCCCACTTGAAAACCCTATGAAGTCTACAGGTCCATGTCGTGCAGCTCTGCCCTCAGCTGAAGACGTCTGGGAGGAGCGACTTCGTTGCTAGCCACTGCACAGGAGGAGCAGGAGGTAACTCCTGCCAGGTGCAGTGGCTGCGGTACACCCTACCGTGTAAAGACAATTACAGCTACTTTAAAAAATTGTGGTACATAGCCAGATGACAGTGACAGATTGATTATATCTAATAAATGACTGTCCAATAGACGTAGAATTTCTTTAAAGAGTTTTGTTGGGATGGGGTCTAGAATACAGGTTGTTGCTTTAGATGAGGAAATTATTGTTTTTAGCTGACTTGGTCAATTGGGGTAAAGCAGTCTATGTGTGCTGCGCTTGCTATTTCTGTTTGCACGGATAAGTCACTATTTAGTATAGTTTGGGAGTGGTGTATTTTCTCCCTAATAGTTCTAATTTTATCATTAAAGAAATTTATAAAATCATCACTCGTAAGGGAGTGTGGAATGCTCTGATCAATAGAGCTGTGGCTTCCAGTCAGCCTGGCTACAGTGCTGAAAAGAAACCTTGGATTATGTTTGTTGTCTTCAATTAACGATGAGTAACAGGCAGCTCTGGCATTGCGGAGTGCCTTCTTATAAGCTTTAAAGCTGTTTTTCCAGGCTATGTGGGTCTCCTCATGGTTGGTGGAGCGCCACTTTCTTTCTAATTTTCTTGACACCTGTTTAAGCTTGTGAGTGTCAGAATTATACCAAGGAGCTTGTTTGTTTTGTTTAATTAGTTTCGTCTTTTCTGTTGTGCTATTGACGAGATTATTGATCTGGGAGGAACTTGCTATTGACAAAATTATCGATCTGTGAAGGATTAAAACCAGTTATGGACTCTGCTTCATGAGGCTGTGGTAGTGACTTCAACGTTAATGGAATAATTTAGCCACAGCATTGTCAGTCAGGCATCTTGACAGAGAGATTTTGGTTAAAGGCCTGTGGTCCAATAATAGAACCTCAAAGGTTAATAAGCTATGATCTGATAAAAGGGGATTTTGTGGAAGTATTAACAGTTGTTCAATATTGATGCCATATGTAAGAACTAAGTCAAGGGTTTGGTTAAAGCAGTGGGTTGGTTGGTTTACACATTGACTGAAACCAACAGAGTCTAATATTGAATTAAATGCAGCAGTTAGGCTGTCACTTTCAGTGTCCACATGAATATTAAAGTCACCGACTATAATGACCTTGTCTGTTTTAAGGACTTAATTAGATAGAAACTCTGAGAATTCTGTTAAAAACTCAGAATAAGGCCCAGGAGCACGGTGGTGAATATGATGCATACATGTCTCAAAGTACAGCGTGTACCAGAAAGAGCGGAACATACAGGTCTCCTATGGCCTTGTAGATAAGTGCCTTATCCTACAGAATAGCAAACAGACAGTTGCTGGCATATGGACAAAACGGGAACAGTTTCTCACGCACCCTGTGTTGCTCAGCATTAGATATGCTGACGTTTAGAATGGAGACTACATCTCTAGACCATATGACCACGAGCTCTGTCCAGTAACACACGTCAGCAGCAACACAGGCCAAACATAGTGAGACACGAGTAACACATGTCAGCAGCAACACAGGCCAAAAGACACGACTTATGCAAAGGGAGGCGCTACATTGCCAGTATTTAAGCTCAGACTCAGGAAACTTCAAATCAGATTGTCAGCTCTTCCTGATACCACTGTTAAAGGGTGTTGTATGATCTCCGCTCTCTGCAGATTGCGTTATTAAATACTTTTCCTTGATTCAACGCCTGCCTCCTCTACTCTGTTTCTCGCTCCCGGCCCGGGTGAGATTGCACTCTAGGTGGATCTCAACAACGGTAAACTACCACAAATAGAACTGGCTGCAATGTTTTCCATGTTGGCTGGGATAGACTGAGGACGAGGCTTTCAAATGAGTTAAAGTTAAGTTTGGGTTTGGGAGTTCTGTTGTGTTTTTTCATGGGTTATGTTTACTTTTGTCAGATTTTCCTGTTTGTTTCCTCTGTTTATTTTCTGTTTGAATAATCTAGTGGGGCGGGGGACAGACACAGTCTCTATGGGATTGTTGGAGGGTGACAAATCCAAAGTCAGCGCAGAGAAGTGTGTAAGACTACAACTCTGCCTCCTGGCCTCGCCTCTTATCTGTCATGGGAAGCTAATAAAATCTCTAATACTATGAGAAGGGAGAGAGGCTACAGCCAAAGTGGGATGGACGCCGTCTCTCCTGACGAGACCAGGTTTTCCCCAGAACGTTTGCCAATTGTTGACAAAGCCCACGTCGTTAGCAGGACACCACCTCGACAGCCAGCGGTTGAATGACAACATGCGGCTATACATGTCATCGCTAGATAAATTAGGCAGGGGTCCAGAGAACACTACGGAGTCCGACATTGTCTTTGCGTACTTACACACCGACTCCACATTAACCTTAGTCACTTCCGACTGACGGAGTCGAGAGTCGTTGCTGTCGACATGTATTACAATCTTACGGTATTTACGTTTAGCCTTAGCCAGCAGCTTCAATTTGGATTCAATGTCGCCCGCTCTGGCCCCAGGCAAACAATCGACTATGGTCGCTGGTGTCGCTCATTTCACGTTTCTCAAAACAGAATCGCCAATGATCAGAGTGTGTTCCTCAGCGGGTGTGTCGCTGAGTGGAGAAAACTTGTTGGAAACATGAGTTGGAGTGTCCCGATCAGCAGGCTTAGCTTTAGCACTATGCCTCCTTCGGACAGTCACCCAGCCGCGCTGAGTCCCCGGCTGCACGGGGGCTGTCGGGAGACCGCTAGCAGGGGCTAAGCTAGGTGGCTCCGCACTGACTACCGGGCCCTGGCTAGCTACCACTAATTTAGGTTCTAAGGTACGGAGCCGGGCTTCTAACTCACTAAGCCTCGCCTCCATTGCTGCCACTAAGCTACAGTTATTACATTTACCATTGCTACTAAAGGAGGCAGAGGAATAACTGAACATGAGGTACTGAGAGCAGGAGAGAGGAGAGGAGGAGGGTGGGAGAGAAGCCATTGCTAACAGTTAGCCTTTACGATCGCAACCAGAGACAAATACTAAAAGTGTGTACTGTTTATGTAACGTTAGTGGATCAACGATTTACACTAGAATGTTTTTCAAAACAGATGAAACAGTAAAATTTAGATCGGAGAACTACTACAGAAACGAGAGACAACATCAGCAAGGGCAGCCGACAAAAGGAAGTGACGTAATACGCTTACCGTACGTTCGTTCATCAGGAGGTGCCCTGGGAGTTGTGAATGGGTAAACAACGCTGTGAAAAATCAAACTGAAATGTCAGATCCAAAACTCACTTGTCAACCCTGGTTTTAACACATGAGGGTGACTTTGGAAGTGGAGCGTGTGGGTATGCAAAATACATCCACCCGCATATATATATGTATATGTATATATGTACATATAAGTTTTCATTGTCAAACCCTGGTTTTAGCACTCAAGGGTGACTTCTGGAGTTTGTGGGGATATACATACATACACACACATACACATACACACATACATACATATATATACATACATATATATATATATACACACATACACATATTAAGTTTCTATTGCAAACCTTGGTTTTAACACTCAAAGGTGACTTCTGGGGTTTGTGAGGATAAAATAGGTAAGTTCCATTGTCAAGCCCTAGTTTTAACACTTGAGTTTTGTATTTTTAAAGTATTCCTATTAAGTATGGGAAGAGTTGTTTCAATTGTAAGACGTGTGTGTAATTTATGCATGGGGGTGGAGGTTCAGGACAAACATGATGCAAAAGTGTGTCGTTGGTAGAGGTGTCCTGGGAGTTGTGAATGGGTAAACAACGCTGTGAAAAATCAAACTGAAATGTCAGATCCAAAACCCACCTGTCAACCCTGGTTTTAACACATGAGGGTGACTTTGTAAGTGGAGTGTGTGGGTATGCAAAATACATCCACCCATATATATGGGTACATATATATATATATATATATATATATATATATATACACACACACACACGTGTGTGTGTGTGTTAATATAAGTTTTTATTGTCAAACCCTGGTTTTAGCACTCAAGGGTGACTTTGAAATTTTGTGGGGAGAAAGGAATGTGAGTTTTGTATTTTGTATTCCTATTAAGTATGTGAAGAGTTATTTCAATTGTAAGAAGTGTGTGTAATTTATGCGTAGGGGGGTGGAGTTTAAAGGGAACCGCGCTACAAAAGTGTAGTGTTGGTAGAGGTGGTCTGGGAGTTGTAAATGGATAAACAACCCTATGAAAGTTAAACTGAAATGTCAGATTTAAAACCTACTTGTTAACCCTGGTTTTAACACTCAAGGGTGATTCTGAAGTCTGAGAGTAAGTGGGTCTATTGGTCAAACCTTAGTTTTAACACTTAAGGGTGAACTTGGAAAGAGTGTGTGGGTAAAATACGTTCATATATATATATATATATATATATATATATATATGTTTAAGTTTGTATTGTCAAACCTTGGTTTTAACACTCAAGGGTGACTTCTGGGGTTTGTGGGGATAAAATAGGTAAGATCTCTTGTCAAGCCCTCGTTTTAACACTTGAGGGTGACTTTGGTAAAACATATGGGTAAGATGTAATTAAAGTAAGTTTTAGTATGTGTTTTGTTGTCAAGCCCTGGTTTTAGCACCCGAGGGTGACTATAAAATTTGTAAGGGTAAAAAAAGTAAGTTATTTTGTCCAACTCTAGTTTTAACACTTGAGGGTGACTTTTAGAAAAGGTGTATGGGCAAAGTGTTGTTATTAATATTAATAAAAGTTTTATTGTCGAGTCCTGGTTTTGGTATGGGAAGTATGGGAAGAGTTGTTTCAATTGTACGCCGTGTTTGTAATTTATGCGTAAGGGGCGGGGTTTCGGGGGAACCCTGATACAAAGTGTGGTGTTAGTAGAGATGGTCTGGGAGTTGTAAATGGGTAAACAACGCTGTGAAAAGTCAAACTGAAATGTCAGACTCAAGACACAGGAAGTCAACAGTAGGGTTGACAGGGGGCAAACTCCACAATACTTCCAGTATTGTGTTGAGTGAGGATAATTTTAAGATTTTAATTTTAGATTGTAAGAAATAGATATTTAGTGTTAAGCCTCTATTGTACCCCTAGGGGGTGATCTTGAGCACAGGGTTAGTGGACATTGTATATGTTCTTAGTCGTAATATTATTTGGATAGATATATTATCATATCTCTATTATTGTTCCCTGTATGGGTGTAAATTATTTTTACATCTCCCTTTAATTTAAAACAGGTAATTTTTTTATTTTTCTGTGCCCATACATATTCTTCTAGGGTCATTCTAATTAGGGGAGGGATTATTTTTTCAAGAAAAAAAATTGTTTGTTTATAGTTGGTGTGTCTTTAAAAAAAAACGCGTATGGGTAAAGTATAGGTATTAATTTAAGTTTCAGTCATAAGCCCTGGTTTTACCACACAAGGGTGACTTGGGAGGGGTGTCTGGATATAATATACCTCTTAAATTAAGGTTACTTGTCAACCCTGGTTTTAACACTCACGGTTGACTTTGAAGTCTGTGGGAGTAAGTGAGTCTACTAGCCAAACCTTAGTTTTAACACATATGGGTGACTTTGGAAAGGGTGTGTGGGTAAAATACATCCACATAGATATGTGTTAATAGAAGTTTTTTTTTATTATATAGGCATTTTGGATCTGGCTGCAGAGCTGTGACTATGTCAGTCTGGGGGGGTAGGGGCATGATGTGGCTTAATCTTAATATGTGGGGTGGGCAGCCTTAACCTTTTTACTGGGCATCATTGAGACCCCTGGGTGTGGTGGTACCCAATTTAATGATCCAGAGTCTCTCCGCCATCTTTCTTTGTAAATGGGTCCAGCTGTCCGAGGATTCCAGGCCTGATATGATGAGACAAGTTATTGAGTGTGTTTGGAAGTGTGTGACCAGTATGGTGCTAAGGCAGCCTGTGCGGATATTATAAAGGTGTTGTTTGAGTCTTGTCCTGATACTGTGTTGTGTCTCCCCAATGTAGTGTTTATTGCAATGTGTGCATGTGATAATGTAGACTATATTTGAGGTGGTTATGGTGTAGGAGTTGTTTACTGGGGCAGATGTGTTACTGTGTGGATTGTGGATGAAGGTGCGGTTTTTGAAGAAGTTGTCAAACTGTGATTGTGATTGTCTTTTGTTATTGCAAAATTTAGATTTAACCAGGATATTGCCGAGGTTTGAATTTTTTCTGTATGCCGATATGACTTTGAAGTTGGACAGATATGGAAGTTGTGATTGTGTGGAATGGAAATTGTTCTTGATTATTTTATGAAGCGGTGTTATGGTGTGAGAGGAATTGGAGATGAGAGGAATTATTTGGGGTAACTTATCCCTTGCTCTATTGGTGGAGGAAGAGTTGATGGTGGTCCAATCTTGGTTGCTGGGAGGAGGGGGAGAGGGTGATGTGTTTCCAGAAACTGGGCCTAAGGGGGTCAGGTGTTTGATGTGAATGGGAGCGACATCCCTTGGGGTTGAGGGTGCCTGTGTTGTCGATCCTGGGTGTGGGGGGTCCTTGGTTGAAAATGAATTACCTTGTGGGCGAGTGAGAGAGAGAGAGGCCAGGGTTCTATTCTTTATTTTTCTTAGGAATCTTTTTGAATAGTGGCATGTCCTGAGGCTATTGAAGAGCATGGTGATGGCCAGTTGAAGATCAGAGGGTCTGGAGCAGATGCGAAAGAAACGGGTAATTTGTGATTTTATGACACCAGAAAAAGTAGATTTGGGATGGTAGCTAGTCTTGTGGAGAAGAGCGTGTGTATCTGTGGGTTTGAAGTAGACCTTGGACAGCATGCGTTTGTGAGTGGGGTTGATTTGTTCGAAGAAGATGGTTGTGTCCAGAAATTTGATTTCTAATGGATGAATGGAGTATTTCAGTTTGATGGACGGGTGATGGTTATTGAGGATGTCAATGAACTGAGGGAAGAGGGTGATGTTGTGTGGCCAGGCTCCAATTATGTCATCCAGATAGCGGAAGAAGAAGGATGGTTGATGTGGGCATTTGGCTAATGCTTCTCTCTCCCACTCGCTCATGTAAATATTGGCGTAGGAAGGGGCAAATCTTTGGCCCATGGCTGTGCCGTGAGTCTGTAAATAATGTTGGTGGTTGAAAATGAAATCGTTCCGGGTCAGGCAGATTTGGAGGAGCTGGAGAATCTCCTTATCAGGTCGATTGGGGTCCGGGTATTTCTGTAGATGTTTTTGAATGGTTTCAAGGCCATGAGTGGTATTGACGTTTGTGTATAGGCTGTCAATGTCTATGGTGAAGAGTTGGGCTGAGATGGGCACAGCCATGGGTCTGATGATGTTCAGAAAGTGGTAGGTGTCTTGGATGTAGCTGGGGTGCTTGGTGGAGAGGGGGCCCAGGTAGTGGTCCAGAAATTGGGTGACGTTGTAGGTGGTGCTGTTACAGTCTGAGACGATGGGTCGACCGGGAGGCACCTCAAAGGAGATGATCCAGGTTTTTGGGTCCTTGTGGATCTTGGGGAGTAGATAGAAGTGGCGAGGGCGTGGTGTGAGGGGTCCAGTCATTTTTTTGTTGTATAGTGATGTTAGGATGGGTTTTATTAGTTGTTGTGTCTCTGGTTGGATGCTCACTTTTATTTGTTTATAGTATTTTGTATTGGATAGGTGGCGATTGGCTTTGATGAGATATTGTTGTCTCTCTTGGATTACTATTTTGGAGCCTTTGTCTGCTGGTTTGATTATGATATTGTGGTTGGAGTGAAGTTGATTGAGGGCCCTGCGTTCTTGGCGGGTCAAGTTGTCCGGGATGTCCTGTACTGGGTGGTAGTCTTGGAGAGCCAGTGTATCTATGGAGATGAGTTTTTGAATATGCTGGTTAAGCTTATGTGTGTCCGGTTCCCAGTTGGATGTGTGCGTGAAGAGTTTGGGTTGAGTATGGGGTTGGTTATGGAAATGGTCGATGAGTTTCAGACGTCTATGGTATAGATGAATGTCCCTTTGAAGTGTCTCACGGTCGAATTTGGTTGGACGTGGTATGAAAGTGAGCCCCCTCTCTAGGAGGTTGAGTTGAATGCTGGACGGTAGGAACAGTGTGGAGAGGTTGAGGACAGTAGAAGGGGAATTGCATCTTGATGGTATGGTGGGGGATGTGGCTGTTGACCTCCTGTGGTGTTGTGGCAGAGTAGTCAGAGTGTCTGGGGGGTTGTCCCGTGGTAATGAACTTGTGTGAGAGTGGTTAGTGTAATCCATATTGGTCTTCGGGGGAGTCATAAATTTAGCTGCTGGCACCAGTAGTGGAAGATGGTCTTTGCGGTTTTGGGCACCCAGTGGATATGGTCCGGTTCTGTGTGAAAAGTGTCATGGGGTATTTCGAAGAGACAGGGGAAGTGTGTGGCAATGGCACTGTTGATGAGTTTTAGGTTATGTTTCTGCTGTGAGTTGAGATGTGGGGAGAAGTTGATGATTGGGAAGTATATGTCAGCATTTGGAAAAGTGGTCCGTGATTGTCTGTAGAGGGCTTTTAGTTGTTTTATTGAAGTTTGTTTGGGGTCTTGGTCCTTATTGTTGATACCAATGGATATTATGACAATTTTGGTCCTTGTGTGGATCGGGGTTTTTTTCACAGGTTTTAAGTAGATATTTGCGCTGGGGTAGCTGTCAATCTGTATTTGATGGTTATTGTGCGCGGGTATCCGGTTTAAGTTAGAATCACTGTAGCGAACGCTGAAATATTTTTGTGTGAATTAATTTATTCCACCTTTTAATGCACATATTATATTTGTGTATTGTTTTTTTGTTTATTATGTGCATGCTTAAAATTGTAAACTTGTAAAAATTGTTTGATTGGTGACGTCATATGGCCACATCAGCGTTTGGGTCATCGCTTAGTCTCGCGATGCTTTTGAGGAATATGTGAGTTTTCGTTTTTATATAGTCGGTCAGCGTGTGCAGGCTAATGTGCTAACCTGAAGGAAAAAGGGCAGAAATATGGAGGAATGGGTTTCTGGCAGCTCCTGACCTTCTGGTTGAAGGGGCACATTTGTATGTGTGTAAATTTTATGTTGAGAGTATTTTGTCTTGTGTGGCACGTTGTAGCTGAGAAATTCAACCTGACGGTTTTGATAAGTATTTGCCACCGTGTGTTTGTTACAGTGTTCACGGTGGTCTTGGACGTGCAGAAGAAACAAAATAAATGTTTAAACCATCAGTCGGAGCGTTGCACTTTATTCAATCCAGAAAGAAAAGTCGGGAACAGCCATAATCAGCAATGATTAGAACGGGTTTACGGGGTTGAATGAACCAATCTTGTAGTTTGCGGTGAGGTCTGGCTAGATGATAAGTAGGACGATATTGTCCTGGGGAGGAGGCGGAGAGTGGCATGGAGGGAGGGGGTGAGTAATTGACTGATGGAGGTGGTCCGGGGCGCAATGACACAGGTGTTTGTGAGGTGGGGGGCTCAGAATGGGCATATCTGTCAGTCAAGTTGACTTTAAGTGGCCCGTTCATCATGTGTGATGCCCCCTGACTCATTCCGGTATTCAAGTCCAGGACAACTGATTCAACCAAGCTGTGATGGCCCCCGGGAACACCTGTATAGGTAGGGTCAGGGAGGATAATGCTGTCATCAATTGTGACTGAAACGTTGGATGTTTTCACTGAGGATGTAGAGAGGAGTATTGTGTGTAAGTGTGCGCTGTCAGATTGTACCTCAGGTGGGGGATGAATGAGTGCTTCCAGGGTGTGTGTTGTAGGTCCAATAGCGCATGTGGAGTCTGGGAAACGGGCGGACCTGTCCTGGTTGTTTTGTTTTTCCATGGCCTGCTGTTGAGAGAGGGTGGTAGTTGAAGTGGAGTAAATTGTATTGCTGGGGGTAAGTGGAAGGATAGGAGAGAGCTGGGGGTTTTATATTTCTAGCGCCACATGTTGTGTGGTATGTGGGCTGTCGGTTGTGCAATCCTTATTTCGAGTACTCAGGGGTGTGGAGGCTTCTGGGATCTGGTTGGATCCTTCCTCTGACTCACTCCTAGTACGGCAGGAACTGGTTGGTTCCGCTCTATGGGTAGAGTTTATGGGATATTTTGTAGCTGGTTGGGGGGTAGTTCTGTAGACCGGGACCGGTTCGGGTGGGTTGGGTGTCTGAGTGGTGGATGAACGTTGATGCCTGGTGATATATTCAGAAAGAGTGGGTTGTGGACCAAGGTAGAGTGTTAGTTTATTGGGATCTTTTGATTTGGGTAGTTTGGGGAAGTCCATTTTCTCTTCGTCTGCTTCATGAATAGTGGGTAAAGATGCTTTTTGGATTTTCCAGGTCTTAGGTGAGGATGTAGATTTTGGGGTTGTTTTATCCTTCTGGAAATCGGTGATGCCAAGGGTTTGTTGCACAGTTGTGATGGTATCCGCTGTTAGCTTTGTGCCATATCTTTTCTTGGCCCAGTTAATGGCAACTTGTAGGGCAAGGGAATTTCTGTTGTTTTTATCAAAGGTATTAATGATAGTGTTGTAATGTTGCTGAAGAATTTTCATATTATTATTCATCCAGTTGTGAGTATTCTGTTGGATAGAAAGTCGGGTGGCCTCGGTTGGTGTGGAGGGTTTAATAAAATCAGTAAGGTGTTGTACTTGTCTCATCATACCAGGTGGAAAGGAATTGTTAGACAGAGATGTTTCAGTGATTTCTTTGTGGTGAATAGATTGGATCAACTTAAAGTATTGTTTACTGGTGTATCTAGTGTTGGTATCTAAAGGTATGTAGGGGGAAGGCTGTTCCCTTCTGTGAGGTATAGGTGTAGTGTAATGATGGTGGCCATTTTGTCTAAGGGGGTTACTCAATAAACTTGTAGAAGGTTGTGTACTTATGGACATCAGTGGTTGTATTGTTTGTGTGGGTGTGGTGGTGTTCTTACCTGAGTGTGGCGCACTCACTCCTTGGCCAACCCGCAGTCCCCTGTCTCTGTGTGGAAGCATATTAAATAAGAGGTGTCAGGCTCTTACCTTGATTATGTGCTGGTGGATCTCCAAAATGGTGCTCTGGGTTGAGGATCATGGAGTTCCTTCCATGGAGGCCCAGTTGTTGATAGGTCAGTTGTTGTGATGATATCTGGTTGTGAGTAAGGGGGTAGTCTGTAGGTAGGTGTCTCTTTGTTGGCCAGGCCAGCTGGCCAATCTGTGTGAGGTGAGACTCCAAGATGGGCTTCCAGATGTTAGTTCAAACAATGTGTATTTAAAAAATGCTACCAGCTGGTAGGAGGCAGAGCCCTCCACCTCTTGATAAAATTAAAAAGAATCTTTATTAATTTAGGCTACAATAAAAAAAGGGGTTAGGGTTAGGGTTAACCCTAACCCTCTAACAAGCCTGACGTGAGGTTGCCGGTTTGCATCCCGGATTGGCTGGAAATTGGGAGAGGCGCCACCATTTGTCCACCACCTTGGGCCCTTGAGTAAGGCCCTTAACCCCACATCGCTCCCCGGGCTCCTTCATTGGCTGGCCCTCTGCTCCGCATGTGTGTGTGCTGTGTGTAATGTACTCCTGTCTATTTCACAAGAATGTACTCATATATGTGTGGATGGGTAAAAATGCAGAGAAGAATTTCCCCGTTTGTGTGGATAAAATAAAGTATCTCTTCTTCTTCCTTGAGGCGCAAGAGGGATGCAGAAAAATGCATTGGCAAGGTCAACACATGAAAAGAATTTGTGTTCTGGTTTCAGTAATGACAGTGCCGAATGTTGATTCAGAACTGGAATCATGGTAGTTGAGACGGCTTGATTAATGGCTCGAAGATCATGTACCATTCGGTATTTTCCTGTGTCTTTCTTCTCAACGGGCAGAATAGGAGTGTTCCAGTCTGAATGTGCAATTTCAACCAGGACTCCAGATGTAAGAAGTCCTGCAATGGTGTCTGCAATCTCTACCTCCCCAGCCGGGGAGATTGGGTATTGTTTAATATAGATTGGATCCGTGATGGACATGTCAAAGGTAACGGGAGTTGCGTTAGAGCAAAATCCTACATCTGTAGCACCATTAGACCATAACTGGTCAGGCAATGAGGCTAGCATGGCAGGCGCTTCGTCATGATCCTCACGTTCACGGCCATGGTGTCGTGAAATGTTGTGGTCTTGTAAAACAGAGGTGGACTGCATGACCATTGGAAGGTCATAAACATTGGTGGATGGGGAAAAACGAACTTTTGGAATAGTAGTGTCGATCGAATCAGTGGCTGCAGCTTTAACCATCGGGCCTAGATCTTTGGCTTGGTGAGAAGCCGCTATGGTCATTATGACATGGGGATATGAGGATCCAGACATCATAAACCACTGCAACTGGTCCTCAGTCATAGTGACAGAAAAAGCCGCGCCCTGAGGACCGGCGAAAAACTTTGACATAGTGAGTGTCCAAATGTGATCTTGAAGATCAGAAGTAAAGTCTTGCTGATATACTAAATCACTGTCCCTATCATAATATAGAATGCAATGGTAAGGATCAATCGGTGGTGTGTAGGGGTGGAAAGCTTTGAGCCATGGCAACCAGGAGAAGAAGATGTGCATGCTGCGACAAAGCCACAAATCACCAGGGTCAAGTTCAGCCCAGTAAATGTCAGCCACTTCATCTGTGGAGTCGTCCGATCCATCGGATTCACAGAGAGAGTCCACAAGGGGCAGCATAAAGTCTTGCTCAGCCGAGCACAAGTACTCTTGACCATTGGGACCCTTCTGCTTCTGGAGAACATTTGATCAGAGGCGCTGCCTTGATAAGTAAGTCCCTCCCCAACAAGTTCAGAGGACAGTTGGGTGCATACATGAAGCGATGTTGATGTGTTTGGCAATGTTCACTTGGGTGGGTGAAGTGAACGGCAGAGTGGTTGGCGTCCCAGAGAAACCAGTGAGCTGAATGGAGTCAGGTGACAACTGTACTCCATCCAGCATGTAGGTGAGTGATGAATAACAGGCTCCAGTGTCCACCATGAATGAAGTGCTTGTGCCGTTTACCACCACTGTGAGGCATGGGTCTGTCAGTCTCAATGCCTCGTGGTTTCCCAGGCCCCATCAACGCTGCTGGGGATAGTTTCCCCAGTTAGGATGCTGTTGACCCGGAGCAGCTGCTTCATTGGGTGCGGGATGAAGATTTTGTCGTGTTGACTGTGGTGGCCAAGGTGGCTGTAGCACATAAGGATGTGGACCATTGTCCTCTACAGTTCCTAGCTAAATGACCCGGTTTGCCGCACTCATTGCACACCTCACCCACCACCACGACCCCTGAGGCCTGTACCCTCGACCCCTAAAGTCAGGTCGAGATCTAGAAGATAACAAACCTTAACAAGTATTCAGGAGTTCAACAAACACACAGGAAGCTACCTTTTACTTGCGGCAAGGAGAGAGCAGACCCCCCCCCCCCCCCCCCCCCCCGCCCCCCGTCAGTCACACTCTCTGGAGGGGTGCGGTTGTGCACTCTCTTTTTATTTAGTACACACACTCAAAGGAAGTACAGCGTTTCTTAACAGTTCAAACATGATTGGTTGACATTTGCAGTCATATGTTTTAATACAGAGAGGGGAATCCCCTGAGTCAAAGCAATGTAGACACTTGCTCAACATTATTCAACAGCATAGATAAGAACAGATGATAACATGTTTATACATTTTCTCTCTGTCACCTACCACAACCTCTAAATGTCCCTCTGCCTCTTGTTTGAAATTGAGGGACCATGTACACCTGCGGATCGGGAAGCAGCAATGAAGCCTGAACTAATTCTTTGTCTTTAGATTTCTTTTTATCACTAGTTTTTTGTTGTGCCTCTTGAAGCTGCATCTTAAGCAGTTTAACTTCAAGTTCCTTTACTGTATCAGTGTCTTTCGTTTGAGTTTCAAGATACAGGGGGTCCTCGAGTTACGTCGGAGATCCGTTCCTGAGAATGTGTCGTAAGCGAATTTCGACGTAAATCGGACCATACATTCATTGTGCCATTGTGCATACATTGTGCCACCAGATGTCGCTATAACACCACGCTAAAATAAGAGTTTATTATGGTGAATTGCCTTTTGTCCCTCTTGTCCCTCTTGTCACACCGTAGGGGTTGATATCGCGAGTGTAATGAGCATTTTCTTTAGATTTCTGATATCAACCGTGTAGACCCTGTGTTGTGAATAAACCTACGGTATCGCCACGATCCTGAACGCATCTGTGTCAGTGTGCATCTCCTTAACGGCTGCCCCCCCTCGGCCATTTCACATAAATAAACACAGCTGTGGAGGTGCCGGCAGGCTCTGCAGCACCTCTCTCTGTCTCTCTGCAGCGCTGAGAGACAGAGCGAGCGCTCAGCAACTCGTTCTCGTGTGAAGTCTGTACGTATTTACGGGGAAAACCGCTTAATCCGAAACAAGGAAGTTCACGGGAGATGTGTCGTAACTACGAAAACGACGTAATTCGTGAACGACGTAACTCGAGGACACCCTGTATTTGTGCATGTGGTGGCAGAAATGAGATGACCACTTGGAGTCGTCTGCTCCAGGTAGGTCAGGATTATCTTCCATGGCCGAACAAACGGAGGTCAGGACTCCGCGCAGGACTGCAGGAAATTCACAAAATTCACGCACCTGTGAAGGAAATTCCTCTGAAGAAAGCTTATTGTGCCTACTGTCAGAGTGGCGACCATTACCTCAGTCAGTGCAGTGAGGTCGCCAAACTCTCTAAAGAGCAGCTCAAGGAGTGGATTCAAGCCAACAAGCGGTGCTGGCGCTGTGCACGCAACCACCAAGCAGCTCAGTGCACGCTGAAGAAACCCTGTAGAATTTGCCCAGGGAAACACCTCCTAGCCCTTCATGAGATAACCTGAGGCCTGAGAGAAGCAATAAGGAGGCTGTAAGGAAGGAAGAGAGCTGCCTGACTAGCTCTGACTCCCTCGACCTGGAGGCCGCTCGACCGACCTGGGGGCCCCCAGAAGATCTTCTGGGGGCCCAAGAAGTCATCCAAGAGAAACCACCTGATGAGTGTTGGTACATTCCCAATCACCTAGTCGCTCACAATGGGAAGAATCGGCTTGTCTTCAATTGCTCTCAGCAATACCTCGGTCAGACTCTGATTCAGTACTTGCTGCCTGGCCCCACCCTTGGAGCTTCCTTGGTGGGCGTCTTACTGAGGTTCCGGGAGCATCCCATTGCAGTAAGTGGAGACATCAAGGGGATGTTTCATCAGGTCCGCCTCCTTCCAGAAGATCGCCACAGGACCCAGGGTCCTGTGGCTTGACCTGAAAGTTGATGAGCCCCCTAGAGTATTTGAGTGGCAGGTCCTGCCCTTCGGAACAACCTGTAGCCCCTGTTGTGCTACTTATGCACTGCAGCGCCATAGTACTGATCATTGCCAGCCTGAAGGCATCCTGAGATTCTCTGTCGACCACTGCTTCTATGTCGATAACTGCCTACAGAGTGTACGGACTCCAGAGGAAGCAAAGCAGTTGGTGGATCGCCTTAGAGAGCTTCTGTCTTCAGCAGGCTTTGAGCTACGGCAGTGGGCCCAAGTGTCCTGGAACACCTGCCACAAGAGGCCCGATCGCAGAGCCTAGACCTGTGGTTGGCACAAGACAAGGCCAATCCACAAGAGTAGACCCTGGGTCTCAGTTGGAATTGGGAGAGAGACTCCCTGAGCTACAAGCACCGGCCAGTGACCTACGATGCTCTGACCCTGAGGAACATCTACAAGGTCCTAGCTTCACAGTATGACTCCTTAGGTTACCTGTTACTTTTCTCCACCAGGGCGAAGCTCATCATCCGGCAACTGTGGGATAAGCAACGAGGCTGGGATGACCTGAACTTACCCGCAGCTCTGCTTCAAGCCTGGTCCAACTGGGGGGATAAGCTCCAGTTTCTACCTCTCCTTATGTTTCCTCGAGCATATGTGCCCGCCAACTTTGACCTTGAAGCTGTCACTGGTGAAGTGCATATCTTTGCAGATGCTTCCGAACAAGCTTACGGAGCCGTAGCCTACCTAAGGACAGCAACCAAAGAGGGTCGGATTAACCTTTCCTTCATCCTTGCTTGTTTCAGAGTAGCCCCCAAACGCGTCCATTCCATCCCACGCCTGGAACTGTGTGCCGCTCTTGTGGCAGCCCAACTCGCCAGTCTCCTTACCAAGGAACTCACCTTGGAAGTGGCTCACACCACCCTATGGTCTGACTCTACCACGGTACTTACCTGGCTCCATTCTCAGTCCTGCCGCTTCAAGGTGTTTGTCGGGGCAAGAGTGGCAGAAATACAGGACCTGACGGAGGGCAGTACCTGGCGCTATGTGGACTCAGACCAGAATCCTGCAGATGACCTGACAAGAGGTAAAACTCTCCAAGAGCTTAAGGATCCAAACCGGTGGTCCCATGGACCTCCCTTCCTGCTACGGAGCCCAGACAGTTGACCAGAGAGGCCGACGCCGAACCCCCAGAGGATCACACAGAGTTTCGAAAGACTGCCTTTTGCGGAGCCACAGTCACCTCATCTACTGACCGTGGGCCAAATGAGAAAAGATACAGTTCCTGGCAAAAACTCATGGACGACACTGTCAAAGAGCTGCAGGAAGCAACTTCCTCTAGTACCCCACCCACAGCTCAGGATTACCAGCAAGCAAGAAACAGAGATCCTGCTGAGATCTCAGAAGCAGTCCTTTCCTGAGGACTACAAGCTCCTGGCTAGAGGAAAACCAGTGTCACCTTCAAGTCGCTTACTCACCTTAGCACCTGTCCTCGATTCAACCTCTGGCCTAGTAAGAGTTGGCGGGCGGCTCAGACGGTTGGAGGAGGTTGATGTTCCCCTACATCCTGTTGTCCTTGATGCCACTCATCCAGTGACACATCTGCTCATCCAGAAGTACGACGGTGATCTGATCATCAGAGGGCGGGAGGCAGTCTGTAAGCATCAACGGGCCTGCGCTGCGTGTCAACGTAGGAGGGGTCAGCCTTTTACGCCAAGGATGGCTGACCTTCCAGAGGCTCACCTCAGATAACACAAACCCCCCTTTTACTCCACCGGCGTGGATTGTTTTGGGCCCATGATGGTAAAGGTAGGCAGACGTCAAGAGAAATGCTGGGGAATCATCTTTAAGTGTTTGACGACCAGAGCTGTACATCTGGATCTCCTTAAGAGCATGGATTCCGACGCCTATTTGATGGCATTGAGGCGGTTCATGGCCAGCAGAGGGACTCCTGCTGAACTGTGGTCGGATCAAGGGACCAACTTCAAAGGAGCCCAACGAGAGCTCAGGGAAGCCTTTGAGAACATGGCTCCAGCGTTGCAGCAGCAGCTTGCACGTCAGAAGATCAAGTTCCATTTTAAACCTCCTGCTGCTCCCCACTTCGGTGGAGTCTGGGAGCGGGAAGTCCGGTCAGTCAAGTCAGCACTTTACACGTGTGTCGGATCACAACCAGTTCCTGAAGAAGTGCTTCTCACTGTTCTCCTGGAAGTGTCAGATCAGCTGATGTCAACATTAAAGGACACATCTTCACACGGCCAGTAGCCCGGTCGGTGATGTTACCAGCTCTCCCACCTGGGGAGGAAGATCCTCCTCCGATCTCTAGACCCTCTAAGACTGACTGAGTATTTGATGCAAATGTGCCATGCACATTTGGGGGCGGCTGTATAAAAGGCTTTATTTTGAAGGTGTGTTTTAGGGAAGTGACGCAGTCACCCTCAGTTGAGCAGTGAGCAGCACAGCTAACAGTCGGTTTATACGGACCTTTCCTTCTCCTCTTTCACACCTCGCCACGCTGTTCATTATTCAATACCTGGGTTTAGCCAGTAGATGGAGCTATTGGACAAGTTATCTCCTGATTATGGCAAATGTGTAATTCTGTTGGGTCATTTGTGTTATTATTGTTATTATATAAGTGCAGGAGAGTGGTGTGTATTTTTTCTGCTTATGTAAGCACATTCATTATTATAGATATGGTGAATAATGTGATTTATTATTGTTATTTCAGAACTATGTGACAACACTGAGTGTACAATAAATCACCACAGTCCTCAGCTCGGCCAGCATCCTTTGTCATCATTCCTGTGTCCTGACCGACACCGCATCTTGTCTCCTGTATAGCCATACGAGCTAGCATTCATTCTTTATCCTCACAAACAACAGCGAACATCACTCGGGCTATATGGTTTATTACTTACTTATTACTTTCTTGTCCTTCACCTTCTCCTTTCGCTTGTCCTCTAAAGTAGCTTGAAATGCTTCCCACCTTTCCTTTTCTTTCTGTTGGATTTGTATTCTTTCCCTTTCGTGAGCTTCCCAGGTGGAACTGAGACCGGCTCCTGGATCAGTAGAAGTATTGGGTGGTGTAGGTTGAGGCACTGACGAGGACGGAGGAGCAAGTGAGACGTAAGCACCTCGTGACCTTTGTGTATGGTCTTCCCAATTCCAATCAAGAGAGCCACTGTTGATGGTTAAGACGGGAAGTTGCAAAGAACCAGAGACCAAAGATGGAGTTTGAATTTTGTCATTATAAGGAGGAGGAGCAGTGGGTAAGGCTGGATACAAAGCCCTGCCTGAAGAAGATTTTTTTTGTTAAAATTGCAATACCCCTTGTTCACCACCAGGGGAAGTCAATGAAGATTCTGGATGCAGTTCTTTCAATCCACCACCAGATGGAGCCATTTTCACAAACTGTGACATTATTAGGAGGCGGAGAAGGGCTGGACTCTGGGGAGGTGACTCCTCCCCCATCTGTAAGACCACCCTCAGAGGAACTCTCATCCTCCTTCCTAATTTCTCTGCCATTTCGAATCAAGCTGCTCCCCAAACCAAGACAACGCATGTAGTAGCGCCAATTAACATATTTTGCAATGAAGTCTTTCTCTTTAAGCACAGCAATGCGTTTAACCAGTGCTTTCTCTGCTCTTACAGCCACAACAAACAGATCATACTGAGATTCATCATGCGGAAACAAGCCAGCTTCCTGCAGTTGCTTCACACAGTCACGCAGCTGTGTCTCAAGCTTCTGCTTTTTATACACTGCTGGAATTCCAGTAACTTGGGCCAAAATAGCCTCTCGTACCTGCACATCAAACAAAATAGAAACCTTAGGAACTGGTTTCAGATCAAACCAATCTTTCTCTGGATCAAATTTGCCGTCCATGATTACAAACAATACAACACAGCTTATACACAGAAAACAAAAGGACTGTCAGCGCAGTCAAACACAGTCATGGCTCGGCGACCACACCCAAATCCTCTTAAACACAGTGTGTTATAAAGCAGTGGATGGGACAGGTCGGCGCGGCCAAAAGAAACACCAACACAACAAATCAAGAACACAAACCAAGCATTCAATAAATCACTCAAAATATTTATATTTCCAATTATTTGCCGTTTTATCGGGGGCCCCCTTTTGTTTTATTTTGTCAATTGTTTTTCAATTCTGACTGCTAAATAATCATTTATTTTGGTATTATAATTCTATTAATTTAGATTATTTTTATTGGCAATTTTTATTGATTTTAATTTTTTTTTTAAGTAAGTTTATGACGTCTACAGTTTTATCAAATCTTCATGTAATTTGGCTAGCTGGGAGATAAGGCACGCTATGTCCCTAGTACCCAGCCCTTGAGACAGTTTGCATAAGGAAGCAGTCTCAACACCGAATCACACCAAGATTATTTTATTTATTTATTTATTTATTTTTGTGAACACAAGTTACCTCAACTGACAGGGAGTTTACGCTATCACCGTTAGGTTTCCACTCCCCCGCTGCTTCACTTGCCTCCAACAAACACAATTACAACTTTACTTATTTACGCACGGATTTTTCCCTCGTCTTTACCTGACGGACTTCTCTTTTGACTTGCTCCACCTGCAAACCACACTATGATTATAATACGTCCGCCAGGAAATAACGTAAGGACTCAACTGAACAACAAATGTGTTCTTACCTTTTTTTTTTTTTTCAGGTCGACCTGTTGAGTCGCGACTTCAGCCCGATGGACCGCCTCGTTTTATTTTATCGTCTTTTTTTGTCGTCCTGATGAATCACGTCGGGGTCAACAAATTGATGAGGAAATGATATTCACAGACAGGGAGAAATCTTCAATCACACATATTGCGTGTATTGCGGAGAAAACAAATCAAAAGAGAATACAAGATCTTGGGTTGCCACTGCCGCACTCTCAGCTCTCTCAAATGGTCATCAACCTTAGCATGAGCAGCAGCAACAACCAAGACTTCCTCATACAGGGTGTATTTATATGACTCTGAGAGAAAGCATATTCTCACTTGGTTTACTTGGTTACACATTACAAGGTTACAAATTGTGACTAAACGACTGACTCTCTGCTATAGTTTGCACTGTAATTTATCATTCTGTTGATTATAACAACTTACCTAACTTAAGCTAGCTTGCGCTAGCATTTGGGACGTCTCTGCTATAGTTTGCACTGTAATTTATCATTCTGTTGTTTATAACAACGTAACAAGCTTGCGCTAGCTCACGCTAGCATTAGGGACATCTCTGCTATAGTTTGCACTGTAACTCATTGTTCTGTTGTTTATAACAACTTAGCTAACTTGTGGTAGCTCGCACTAGCATTAGGAATGTGTCTGCTATAGCTTGCACTGTGAGTCATCATTCTGTTGTTTATAACAACGTAGCTAGCTTGCGCTAGCTCACGCTAGTATTAGGGACGTCTCTGCTATAGTTTGCACTGTAATTCATCATTCTGTTGTTTATAACAGCGTAGCTAGCTTGCGCTAGCTCGCGTTCGCATTCGGGACATGTCATACAGCTTGCACTGTAATTTAAAATTCTGTTGGTAATTCTGATGGTAATAACTTAGCTAGTCCGCGCTAGCTCGCGTTAGCGTTAGCAATGCCTGTGACACATTTTACACTGTAATTTATAATTCTCCTGATAATAATAACATAGCTAACTTGTGCTAGCTCGTGCTAACATTGGGGGCATCTGTGATGCATTTTCCATGGTTATTTATCATTCTGCTGATTGTAAGAACTTAGCTAGCTCGCGGTAGCATTAGCATGCTACCAGGGGATGCTACTGTGTACAGAGAAGACCTGCTACTGCCACCTACAGTAGTGGAAGACATATAACAACCCACAATTAAGCTGTCTTTAGCTTATGTTTACTATGTGTTCAGCAGAGTTTCGCTGCATTTTTTAGCACGGCTTTCAGCATTCACCCGCATTTCCTTCAGGAAATGCACTTTTTCTAGTTATTAGTACTCAGCATTCACACTATTGTTATTATATTATATTATATTATATTATATTATATTATATTATATTATATTATATTATATTATATTAATCTTCCGACAGTTTTTGTCTGTAACAACATAGGTAGCTCGCGCTAGCATTAGAAACATATCTGGTACACTCTGCACTGCAATTTATCATTCTGTTGATTATAACAACTTCGCTAGCTTGCGTTCGCATTAGGGACGTCTCCGCTATATTTTGTACGGTAATTTCTCACTCTGTTTATTATAACATCTCGCGCTAGCATTGGAAACATCTCTTAAACAACTTGTACTGTAATGTAACATTCTGTTGATGATTATACCTTAGCTAGCTTGCGCTAGCCTTGCGCTAGCATTAGTAACGCCTGTTGTTACAGACTTCAGCCTTCACCTGTTCAACTGTCACCATTGACATCAGCTACTCTAGCTGCTCTTCCTTTTCACACTTTGTGTTCATTCTGCTTCTTGTCCTGTAGCTGCCACAGCTTTTGCCTCATGCAGACAATTTATAGCTCATTTTGGAGCTACACATGTCCTCTCTCACACACTGTACTTACTCTGGCAGTGGGGCTTACAGTTTGACTCTCTAAGCATCAACAGGCACCTATTCACTCCCAAGGTAAATCTTGTCACAGACTTCAGCCTCACAGACCTAAGTAAGTGCTTTTTTATTTTTATTTTTATTTTATTTTTTTAACATGTCCTGTTTGGCAGCTTAGGCACGCAGTATGACAGTTTCTGGGTGCCTTGTTGTGCCTCAACAGATTTGTTCTGCAAAGGAAGGGTGTGGTTCACTCTTCCTGTTGCATTTTGTTATGCAGAGACCCTTATGAGAGAGGGTGAGAAGGTGAGAGACAGACAGAGAGAGAGACACAGAGAGAGAGAGACAGAGTGGGGGCCAGGGTTGGAGTGGGAGAAGAGACGACAACAACAACAAACAGAAACATCACAAGAATAACAACAGTAACTACAACCGTGGTTATGCTGAAAGTCTTATAGCGAGATTTGGTACCTAGAGGGGGGGAAGAGAGCAGTAGCAACGGCAACAGTGACAGTGACATTGTTTACAACAATAACATGAGTTTACAGTCATTCCAGTGTTACATAGATGATGATTATAAATGATGATTATAGCCGGTAAAGAGATGCACACGGACACAGATGCGTTCGGGATCGTGGCAATACCGTAGGTTTATTCACAACACAGGGTCTACACAGTTGATATCAGAAATCTAAAGGAAATGCTCATTACACTCGCGATATCAACCCCAACAGTGACAAAAGGCAATTCACCATAGTAAACTCTTATTGTAGGGTGGTGTTATACCGACATCTAGTGGCACAATGTATGCACAATGGCACAATGAATGTATGTTCCGACTTACGTCGAAAATCGGTTACGACACATTCTCAGGAACGGATCTCTGTCGTAACTCGAAGACCCCCTGTATATATGTTCATGACAGGATAAATAAGTAAGTAATATTTGGGGTACAGTGTCTGTGTATGAGTGTGTTTGTGTGTGTATGTGTGTGCATGGAGTTTGTCATTTGGATGTAGTCTGTGGTGGCTGATTGCTGATATGCGAAGGGAGACGGCCCCACCCCCCGGCCCGGGCAGCCGGCAGGGCAGAGCCCATATCTCCACCACGCCCCACAACCCCCAGAGCACTTTGGGCCCAGGGCCAGGCCCCCCGGGGACTGTCACGAGCCCACCACGGCAAGACCAGTGAGAGAACGCGGGCACACAGCCCTCACCCCAGCACGGGGCCACGGAGAACCACGGCCGGAGGCCCCCCAGCCAAGGTACCCGGCCACCCACACCAGCAATGACCAAGCCCCCGGGCCCAGTGCCCAGACAGCCAGAGACCCGCCCAGACCCCCCAGCAGGGAGACTACCACGCAGCGGCGAGACCGCACCCCCCCGACGGAGCAGGCCAGCCCCAGCGCAGCCCACACCCCCGGCCCTCGCGGGGGTGGACAGCGACAGGCAGGCCCCACACCCCCACGACACGCGACGGGGCCCGGGAGGACCCAAGGGAAGCTGCCCCGGCATCTAGCCAGGGACTTTTACCCAAAGCCCCCCCGGACGGGCACCCACAACCCGGACGGACCCCCCACCCACAGCCCCCACCAGGCAAGATCCGCGGCCGCCAGGGCCCCTGCCTACTGACCCCGTAGTCCAGTAGGCTGCCAGAGACCTGCAGCAACCTAAGCCCCCCCCTCTGCCAGCCCCGGAGCCCAGCGGCGGGGCCCCGCACCTCAGCATCCTTATGGGATAAAATTAATTATTGGGGACCAGGTCTGTTCAAATTCAGATAGCCGATCTTTTGCACAGGCAGACATTCTCTCCACGGAGATGTGATCCAATAGAAGATTTTTGTATAATGTTATGTTCAAGTTCTTTTTTGATTTCCAGTTCATGAATATTGCTTTCTTAGCGATGCTTAAGGCCACGAGAAGCGTGTATGATCTATTTGTCTCCATATTGATGTTAGTGAGATCACCCAGAAGACACAATGCGGGGGAGACTGGTAGGGGGTTCCCTAGACATGCTGATAGGTCTTCACATATCCTCTGCCAAAAATTTCTGGCTGGTGTACATAGCCAAACAGCATGCATCTGGTGTCTGGTATCTGGTGATTCATCTGTGCAGTTCATGCAGATATGTGTTTGCGTCAGGCCCATCTTGAACATCCTTTGTCCAGTGTAGTGTGTTCTATGCAGGGTTTTGTACTGGATAATTTGTAAGTTGGCATTTTGTGTCATTCTAAAGGTATTAATGCAAATGTTTATCCAAAAATTAGAGTGTAGATTGACAGGTTCACTTACATACATGTAAGTGTATGTGTGTATATATATGTATGTTTATGCAGGTGTGTGTGTATGTGCGTGGGTGTGTGCGTGGGTGTGTGCGTGTGTGTGTGCGCGCGCGTGTGTGAGTGAGTATGGTGGTGTACCCATGTTAATTGTATTATTATTGGTATAGTTACCTTTGTGTGTATTGATTGTGGCTTTATAAATTACAGGGGGTCCTCGAGTTACGACGGAGATCCGTTCCAGGAAATGTGTCGTAACCGAATTTCGACGTAAGTCGGAACATACATTAATTGTGCCACCAGATGTCGCTATAACACCACGCTAAAATAAGAGTTTATTATGGTGAATTGCCTTTTTTGTCCCTCTTGACACACCGTAGGGGTTGAGATCACGAGTGTAATGAGAATTTCTTTTAGATTTCTGATATCAACTGTGTAGACCCTGTGTTGTGAATAAACCTACTGCTTTACTTCCCTTTACCTTGATTACCTGATGGATTTCACCTGTGTTTTAGTTTTCCCGCCTCCCTTGGTATATATACCCGGTGTTTGCCTTCGTTCCCGCGTTATTTTTCTAGTGTGTTTTTGTGCTTATACTGTGTATTGGACCTTGGATTTGGATTTTGGATTTCGAGACTGCGTGCTGATTTTGTACTGTTGCCTTTCCTGACTGGCTTCTTGTGTACCAAACCTTTTTGTGGAATTAAAGACCCTGATTTTGCTCTCAATCCGTGAGTCGTGCTTTTGAGTCCCTTGCTGTCATTATATCAGTACGAACTGGCCATTAGAATGGACTCAGCCGACTCTTCTCCTGTTCGAGATGCTATTGGGATGCAGGGACAAAGACTTCACAGACAGGAGGAGCAATTAAATGCTCTCCGTCAAGAATTAAGGACCGTTTCTGAACATCATGAACAATTGTTTATGTCCGTTGGCGACCAACTTTCCTTCCTCACGGACCACATTCGGAGGACACAGGCAGTGGAGTTGCCGGGACCCGGCGCCTCGGCACCGGCGGCTTCCTCCCCGGCTCCGTCCTCTGCGTCTCTCATGGCTCCGATAGCGGTGGCTTCGGCTTCGGGGTCCGCTCCTCTCCAGCTTTCACGCCCTGAGAAGTTTTCTGGAGATTCTGGAGACTGTCTGTCTTTTCTCACGCAGTGTGAGCTTCACTTTGAGCTCCAGGCGGCTTCCTTCCCCTCTGATCGGGCTCGGGTCGCTTTCATTATTTCCCACCTGAGCGGCAGAGCCGAGGCTTGGGCGACCGCGGAGTGGAGTCGAGGCTCACCCATCTGTGACTCACTACAGTTGTTCCGGGATTCATTGGTGAAGATTTTTCAGCAGATATCTCCAGGTCGGGAGGCTGCGAGAGTGCTGATGAGCCTGCGACAGGGCAGGAGGAGCGTATCTGATTACGCCATTGAATTCCGCACCCTTGCCTCCGACAGCGGGTGGAATCAGTCGGCCTTTTTTGATGCCTTCATACACGGACTGTCACCTCAATTAAAGGATCATCTTGCTCCCCTGGATTTGCCTTTAGATGTGGATTCTCTCATCGCGCTGGCGGTACAAGTAGACAAGCACCTGTCAGAACGAGAAAGGGAGAGAGCCCGATCCAACTTTTCCTGGCCGACTGCTCGACGATCGATTGCTGGGCTTCCACGGGAGACATCGAGTGAGCAGAATACAGCGCTCTCTTCTGGAGCGCAGGAACCGATGCAACTGGGACGAACCCAGTTGACGCCTGAGGAACATCAGCAGCGCATCCGGGAGCGAAGATGCATTTACTGTGGCCAGAAGGGGCATTTCC